>PVHX01006176.1:73056-103800 GCA_004024805.1 Geosciurus inauris | reverse complement strand
CACCAACTGTCTTTAGAAGTCAGGAACAGCTGACAATTTTAATTTATTATAAAAGAACATTATATTATCATGATATGGTTTTCTAGAGGAAAAAATGTAGTCCTATTTTAGTAACTAGGTTTGAAAAAAGTTGAGAATGACTGAAAAATGGAGAGAAATAAGAGCAACTGCTGCGAAGAATAAAACTAGCTTTAAAAATGAGGGTCATCAAGATTATTGTTAAGATGGTACCATAAGCAACCTTAAAAATCATTCCCATTTTTAAACTCTGCATGGGTATAATAATATTCATGGAAACCATTCTTAAAGATGTGGTACATGGATTAAATAGAAATCTACCAATTTTCAAGAACTATGGGAAAAAGTGGGAACACTTACATTGTAAAAGGGAGTATAAACTTTAACTTATAAACTTTTCCATAAGTTCTATGGAAGTGTATTTGGCATTATCTTGTGAAGTGATAAGTTGGCATACCCTTTGACTTAGCAGTTCTGCTTCTGAACATATATCCTACAGAAATAATAGAGAGGGCATATATAGGACTCTTAAGAATTTTCCCTCTACAGCTTTATTTCTAGGAACACACACCCACACATACATGAAAACAGCCTAACATCATTAAAGGGAAATATAGTGTGGCATTTTCATACAATGAAATGCTATAAACTATAATCATAAATAAATTACAAGTATAAGCAGGCATAACTCTTACAATCATGATGTTGAGCAGAAAAATAGGTACTGCAGAAGACAGTATTATATTATCTATATAAAATTCAAAAACAATCAAAATTTAACAGAGAGTAAATATGTGGAAAACTGTAAAGAAAAACATGGAAGTTATTAATAAAATTCAACATTCAGGAGTAGTGAGATGATAAAAGAGAGGTGCTAGAATCTGGTCTGGGCACCCAGGGAGCTACAGAGGCTAGTAACAGTCTATGCCCTAAGCTATTGGTTGATACTCAGTTACTCAAGTTATTCTTTGTATCTTATTTAATATTCTTTGTACATGTAGCATTTTCTAAATACTATGGGGCTACTTCTATTTTTAAACAACTATCAAATACTCCTGCATGTAACAAACTGTTTTAAAGGTATTTCTAAGTGTCTGCAAAGGTATTTCTAAGTACCTAGCATGTACTCACCTCTTTTTTAGTTAATGCAACTCTTGGAGGAAAATATTTTTATTCTTAGTTTACATAAGAAAACTGAGATTCCTGTTGTTAAGTAGACTGCCTAATGTTGCACAGCTAGCAGTGCTGGGATCCAATCCACTGAGAACTCTGATAATCCAACTTTGAAAACATGGTGCCTCTACTAGATAGGACTGCTAAAATATGACAGCAGAAATAAATTTCCAACATAAAAATTAAACAGACTTGTTATACTTCCGTTTACTATTTTAATTCATTTTAGCATTTAAAATGATCAGTTCGTATTAATTTTATATCATAGTACTTCTTCACTGCTTCACAATCATAATTTACCCTTAAATTCTCTAATTCTAAAACTAGCAACAGACACCAATTACATTTTTGGAAAGTGACAACTTTGCTCTATTTCTTCTCATAACTTAAATATCTCTAAGACTGGAAACTTAAGGAAAGTTAGGTATTGGTAGGCTGAAACGTAGTCTCATTTCACTACAGTCCCCCATCTCACAGGCAAGTCAACGGGCTTGCCAAAAGAAATTACTCACTTCCACCCTCCCTTTCCTCATCTCTCTTCAACCATACTTCAAAACCTAATTTTAAACTCATATAGGAAACCTGATTAATACCACCTGGCTTTCTCTACTCCACTAACCGTGGGCTCCTTCAGCAGATATACAACACAACTCATTTATATAATTATTTGTCACCTTCTAGATTTTTTGTCATTTTTATAAATTTGTACATATATTTTTCCTATAAGAAAAACTGAAAAGAATTCACAAGTCTGTTAGTTCTGCGCTGTGCCCTCCCTCACTCAATCTTCCCTCCAAGTACCACCAACTATGCTCTGTGAACAGTAGTCACTGTATAAATGCTGATGGACTTACTACAGTGGAACAATTCGCCTCTGGTATTTCTCAATATCCCAGTGAATCCTCCACATCTACAACATGCTGGAGATGATACCAGGTACCGCTAGAGGCTTGGGGTCTTCCTGAGGGTGCCTGGGATAAGAAAAACACAGAGAGAGACCAGAGACAGTCAGGAGAAAGACAGAGAGAGGTAACATGGAAATAACCAGAGGACAGAAGTAAAGAGCTGAGAGAAACGCGAGAGGCAGGACTTATATAGAGAGATTAAGCAGCCAAAGGAACTCGGAGACAGAGAAGTAGTCAGCAATCTTAACTCGGGTTTTGATTTTTTTTAAAAAATATCTTCATTTATTTATTTTTATGTGGTGCTGAGGATCGAACCCAGTGCCTCATGTGTGAGAGGCAAGTGCTCTATCACTGAGCCCCAGCCCCTGGGTTTTGATTTTGAAACCACATTTTTGGTACTATTTACTCATGGAACAGGTACCCTCATGTTACTAAATAATATAATTTACCGTTCCAAAGTAACTGCTAAGAGTTTTCTGAACTTTATCTATTAAAATTAGTCTTTACCAGACTTCACCTCTGAACCTTATCAGCATTAATACACATAATCCTCAAAACAACCCAATTGTAAACAAGGAGATTATACTTCCACACACACCCATTTAGGAAATGGAAATCAGGGAGGTAATGTGACCTGCCCAGGTCACAAGCAAATAAATGATTATGGGCCCCTAAAATCTTCAGATACCAAAATGTTTCCTGATATCCTATGGTGTCCCTATAAAAAAATGGATAAAGTCAAACTCTAAATAATTCAGGATAACATTTTTCTATATTATGGGACAACAAAATACCACTACTTAGGTTACTCACCAAGAATATTTTACTCTATTTTAATTAATTCATTTACTTACTTATTTACTTATTTTGTGGTGCTGGGGATTGAATCAAGGGACTTGTACACGCTAGGCAAGTGCTCTATCACCAAGTTAACACTCCTAGCCCCTCACTAAGAGTATTTTTAAAATACATCAGATAAAATAAATCAGAATAAAAATATACCAGAATGAAAGAAAATTTAGAACAGAAATGAAATAGTCACTAGGCAAAATTTTAAACTTTGAAAAAGAAACTACAGTTAGTTCATTTGCTTTTATACTTTCCTAATTTGGAAGTCTTAATGATCCAGCACATTTTAGCTGACCAGAAAATAAAAAGATGTTCTGCATTGCAATGAATTCTTAAGGTCAAGTTCCAGTAAAGGACTAGTCTCAAAGTTACTTCTCTCTTATGTCTCACCTAATATCTACACTGCAATCCCATTTCAAGGTACTCTATAAAGTAGAATGATTTAATGCACCACTCTTCATAAGCATTAGTATTTTTCTCTTGAGGGATACTTATACTCCTCTAAATAATTATGCACTTTTAGAAGCAATCAGTGTAATTGCCAGGAAAATTCCTTTGATACAAGCACAGAACATGTTATTGGATTTCACAGCAAGACAAGAAAATAAGAATACAAAAACATTTCTAATCAATTGTGCATCGATATATTTTCCATCATGTTCAGCAATTTTTAAACCAGATATTTTCAAATAAGGCCTAAAGTACAGTACTCCTCTGCCCTCTAGTGACAGGCTAGGCTTTGCTAGCTACATTTTTTATTTTTAACTCACCTTTGGACTATAATTAGGATTTTTTTAAGAACTACAGGATGATTGCTTTTTCATCTACTGAGTAGTGAAAAGGGAGTCTTGGTCAACTTTTAAGATACAATTCGTGGTTTGAACACAATGCAAGAAAGACACTAGAGTATAAGACTTCCTTTCTATTGGGATGGCCTATCTAAGTGTTATAAATTTAAAAAATTAAAATATAATCTCTTTTTTTTTGTTTTGTATTGGGGATTGAACCCAGGGTGCTTTACTACTGACTAAGCCATATCCACAGACCTTTTTATTTTTTATTTCGTGAGAGGGTCACAGTTGCTTAGGGTCTCGCTAAGCTATGGAGGTTGGCCTTGGACTTGGGATCCTCCCCAGTCACTGGGATAACATGCATGCGTCACCATGCCCAGCTCTATCTTTGCATTTTTATGCACTTTACTTGGAAAGGCAAACATTCCATTTAGTTTCTGTTAAGAACTCTACAAATTTTATAACTTTATAAATCCCAAATTGGTCAATTCTTTTATTTTGGAGTATGAGGTATCAAGATGAGTGTTACAGTGATTATCACGCATAGGTGAACAATTGTCTACTAATAGTAATAGAGGAAAAAAATGGTTAGCACAAAATTATACTGAACATAATTTATCCTTAATTGTTTAAATGGAACTTTATAGGATTTTACCAAGGGTCAGTGTCATCATTAGGACTCTTTACTGCTCTACCAATGTGTGTGGAAACATTAATCAAGGATGCCAGTTAAGACACTTATTATACTGTGATTCACCCTAGTACTTTTGACAGAAGGGACCTTCTTTATCATGGTAAAATGTCCCTCCACACCATAAACCTCTTATGAGGAATGGATGTATTTCTAGAACAGCATTTCTACTGTCACTAAACCCGGCATACCACTTCAGTCTACACACTTACGTTAAATATAAACAGTGTATTTGTGTACATGAATATAAAAGGATATCTGAACATCTGAAGATCATTTACAGGCAGTATGCTGTATGGTTAAGAGAACAAACCCAGTAGCCAGATTGCCAGAGTTTGAATTCCAGGTCTGCCACTTATTAGCAGTGTAACCTTAGGCAGATTGTTTAATCTCTCTCTGTTACGTTCCCTCAGCTTAAAAAAATGGTAATATAAAAAGAGGCACCTACAAATAGTAGTGTTTTATACCTTGGTAGGTATCTTGGTTACACTGGCATATGCATTTATTAAAATTCAAATATGTGCCTTTAAGAATTGTATGCTTTTGCTAAATGTACATTTCATACCAAAAGAGAAAAATACACATGCTGAAGAATTTAGGAGGAGATATAGTGATGCCTATAATTCATTTTCAACTGCATCAAAACTTCAGTTAAATTGATAAGGCATAGAAGGATATATTATCAGAGATATGTCATAAGATAAATGTGGTAAAACATTAGTGGCCAAATCTAGGCAGATCATATATGAATTGCCTAACGAAACATGTTGAGGAAACATGAACCTTCTTCTCCTCAGGTCCATGCAAAGATTAAATATATGTAACAGTATCAAATATAAACACTCCCTGACTTAATCAATGGCATACAGCAATATGCTGATTTAAAGAAATGAAAGGCAGTGATCTATTCTTCCCAAGTTGGCAGAAAGGGGGAAGAAGAAACCAGATACTGAGCTCCCACAATGGGGTGAATATTTCAGCTCCAATTTGAAATACATCATCAAACTGCATGGGCCATGTAAAAAACATAGTCTTTGAAAGTCAGAGTTGAATCTGAATCCAAACTCTCTTTTAATTAGTCAAGAAACTCAAGACAATTTATTTAAATGTTCTGAGCTTCAGTTATCTCCTCTTTTATAACAGGAATATTGGGTATCTATACCTAAGGTCGTTATAAAGATTAGGAGAAAAAAAATACACCCTCAGACATATACACAGAAATTAGCACATAAAATGCAAAAAACAGTGGTAGTTTTCATCATTTTAATCATTTCTACCTAAGAGTGAATCCTATGTACCTTAGATGACTTTCTGCAGATAGAAACAACACTGTCTACATATCTGGTTCTCAGCCTAGATATTACACTTGCAGATAACCCAAGTACCCTGTAGAGCTTTCTAAATGATCTTCGTTAAAAAGCAGGTTTTCCATAAAGCATCACTACACTTGGTGTAAAAGAAGAGCACAGTTACAGAGAACTCATATTTATTATAAATTGCATTACAGAGGAATGAATAAGTCCTGTGGGTGAGCAATTAGGAAATACGCTTGCTGATGACATTTTAAAGGAAGTCACTTCAGTGCATCTAAGGAAATGATATCAGCACCTGGATAAGCTTTGATTTGAAACAGTCTAAGGTAACATACTTCAAGAAAAAAACAGTAAAACTATATTTATAGAGATTTAGTTATGCACTCCCAGGGAGTGGATTTGTAATTGCTGATACATTACTCCCTGAAGACAGTAACTCAACATACAGTTCCAACTAAAGGGAGACTTGAGAACTTGGCACTGAGAAGGGGCATCTTGGAAACATTAGACAACAGAGCATCTGCCTTGACCACTCTGTGAAAATTCCTTTTTCCAAAGGTTTATTTACCAGTGGGTAACTAACCCAAAGCTTCTGTTTTGTGCATTTAGATGTTGCTCAACATTACTGATGGTGAAACTCTTCCCTATCTTCTACAGCAGTAAACTCTATGGGCTTTTCCCACCACAGATCTGATTATTTCATCTTTTTTTTAAACACTTCTTAACAAATAGGCAAGTGTTATCAAAAGTTCTATTCTTAAGTGTATTATCTACTTTCATCAGTTTTCAAAGTCTCAGCTTTCCCTCAAGTGTTCCCCATCTTAAGCCAAACCCATCTCAAATTTAAAACATAATCACATGAACATACTCTGTGCATATCAACTCCAACCTACCTCAGACTTCACCCCCACCCCACCCCCAGCAAATCAGCTTCTGGCACAATCTCCTTACTTCTGACAGCAGCAGTAGCAGCAGTCTTCTGAACACAACTAAACATGTATCTTTGGTTTTTCAACAACTTTCACTGCTTGCTTCCCTCTTACTATCTCTCTACACCAACCCCCAAAATAAGTTCAGTCTTTTGCCAAGTTCTATACATAAGTAGTTTTTAAATTGGTTCAGGTGACAGATACCTGCAATTTGAATCTGAGAAACAACAGTAAAAGCTGCATTTACAGTGAAGAAATACACACAAACACAGAATAAAGAGCAATAGGCATTAGTGTTATAGAAAATCTTCACTGAAGAAATCCTCATTAAAACTTGAATATCAAGCCAGGCGCGGTGGCACAAGCCTGTAATCCCAGCACTTAGGGAGGCTGACACAGGAGAATCGCCGAGTTCAAAGCCAGCCTCAGCAATGGCAAGGCTGGTGCTAACCAACTCAGTGAGACCCTGTCTCTACATAAAACACAAAATAGGGCTGGGGATGGGGCTCAGTGGTCGAGTGCCCCTGAGTTCAATCTTCAGTACCAAAAAAAAAAAAACAAAAAAACAAAAAACTTGCGTATCCATTCATTACAGCCCTGTGCATCAGAAATTTGATTTTGTGAGTTGAATTCCTCCATCCAAAGTAGGTTAAGATACCTCCATAGCATCATCTTCATAGTAGTCCCATTTATAGCTGTCAACACTCTTAACAGCAAATTTCTTCTTACCTAGGATAATGCTAAAGCCCTGTATACCATCTTTCCAATACCTACCACTTTCCCACCCATTTGTATCATCTGCTCAAAGTGCTTCATCTGCCTTAAAAGGTGGGGAGTAGATAAACTCACCAGGACATTCAAAGGTCTCTTATATCTGCCTTTCATCAGAGTTTCTCATTTTAACTTTGCCTGTCTCCAAAGGAGACAGACCAAAGGAGTCTATTTCAACCGTCTAAACTTTTTCTATATTTCTTTCTGTGCATAATAATCTTCCTTCATATATCTAAGTAGGACTTTGGAAATTCCTCAGTATTTCCCCCCAACCTAGCCAGTGCTGGGGATCAAACCCAGGGCCTTAAAGCACTACCTTAAAACAAGCACTCTACCCCCACCCCCTTCCTCAGAACTCTTAATACTGAACAGCTCACAGTCAGGTTTAGTCTTAGGTCCTTCTGATTATACAGCTTAATATTCTAAATTATCACCCTATAGCTTAAAAGGAAAAAAAATGATCCATTTAAATCTGTCTTTCATAAAGAAATTACTTTAAGTTACTGATAAGCCTATCCTTATCAATCTCTAGGAAATACGAGTGAACAACATAAATTATGCAGTTCACAACCTAGAGGCAAATTAAGACATTTACAAGCAATAGAAAGAGCAATAGGAAGTATAAGTTAAAAATTCTTAAATATTTTCAAAGGTAATTATAAACTCCAATGTATAAAATATTCTATTACAATGAAAATGATCAAAAATTCAATCTTGACGATTAAATAAAAACTCACAAAACGAGGTGGGACTGGGACATCTTTACTATCTATACAACATAATTGCCTTGCAGAAAGATTTATTTTCTCTATACCCATCATGAACAGGAACAACTAAACTATCAAACTTGAAAACTTCTTCATTCAAATGCTTACTTTACCAAATGAAGTGAAAGATCATTTGTATGTTTCCATCTTTCAAACAAATAGCCCGAAAAAATAACTGCTATAGAAAGCTGCTATTTATGGGGAAGGACAGAAACTGCTGATTTCAAACTCTTTTCTATTGTTCTTTTATAATATACCTATTTGATACCTCTGGCAATGCTGGAAATGTAGATGGTATTTACAAACTATACTAAGAAAACGGACAGTGTCAGGTGCATGTCCATCTGAGTGGTGCTGGATGGATACATGGTATGTACTACTCTGCACACACACCTCATACTCTGCATGTATTTTGAAGGTTTTACTTTCTCTTTTTTGGCAATTCTTCATAGTAATTAGTGTACACAACTTATTAGGACAATGCACACTACGTAAGTGGTGGCTGAGCCCTATTCAAGAAACCAGATCCTCTATATCCAGCTGGCTCTCAAGAAACCTGTGGAGTTTAAGTAACTATGGTAATGTTTGGTGCCTTAAAACACCACTTAACATGAAATGCTCTGCCATAAGGAGACAACTGATAACAAATGTCCTTAAAGTAAATGTTAAGGAACAGTGAAATAATCACATAAGTCATCTGTTTTATAACAACAGTAATACAGTCCTAGCAGAGGTAAAACAACTAAAAATTAAACTAAACTAAGGTTATAGAAATCAATGCAAAGCTAAAATACAGTATTCCTATCTAACATTTTCACAGATCAATTTAAATACAGAGAAAACATAAAAATATTCCCCCAGAATAAACCACCAAACAGTGGATTTCAGTTAGCTATCTGGTACATATTAATTGAGTCCAGGTACCATCCTGCATATCTTAAACCCCAGCATGAACCCATTTGCCTATTTTAAATCTCACAACCTTCACGTGTGCTCAACTAACAAGTCCACTGACCAAGTTAGAGAAGCACTTGTTAGAAGGCTAACAAGTCTTAATGAACACCTATAATTAAGTGTACACAACAAATAAGCCAAAAGGTACCCAGAATTGTTTTGCTATTCATTTTAAGTTCTCAGGCCCACTAACATTTATTGATTATCGGACTAACCACAAACTTAAAGAGATCTTTAATTTTAAAAAACATTCTTCTTCTTAAATTCAGTCTGGGAAAAATAATTACCTCTACTAAACCAGAGGATGCTTATTAACACCAAGTTCAACAGAATACACGATTAATAAAATGCAAATTCCCATAACACTAAGTCACCTAATGTTTATTGACCAACCTCCATGCTCCAGACACTGTAGATTTGACGAATATACCCATACACAAAAATGAACTTTGTAGCGTAAATTTAAGTCCCTTACCATTTTGAACAAGTTCTATGAAAGAACTCCAAGTATACACTTTTATGTATATGCACTGATTTGTGAATATACAGCATAACAAGTAAATCAGGATGTATTTTACATTATAATGCATGGAAATTCTTAGAAATGTTAAGAACAATTCCCCTCTTGCAAGAGTTTGGATGAGGAATGTCCCCGAAAAGCCCATAGATTAGAGGCTTGGTCTCGAGATTGTGGCTAGTGAGAAGTGGTAGAAACTGATATTTAATAGGTGGGGCCTTAAAGAGGAGAGAGGCCTTTAGGTCATTGCAGGTTGTGCCCTCATCATGGATTATGGTCTTTTATCTCTTTCTTTCACTTCCCAGTCATGAGGTAAGTAAGTGTTTTTCCTCTGTCACGTGGCACCACTACCATCCAGAACCTCAGTAGAGGCCTGAGAGCAATGGTGCATCCTAATCAAAGCAACCAAAATAAATCTTTTCTCTGTAAGTCGATTATCTCAGGTGACAGAAAGTTAATTACCACAGCTCCTATTACATCCATGTATTTTCCTGGGAAAGCATACTTTTCTATAATGGAGATCAGAGGGACTACAGAATTCAATGCAAATATACTTAATTTACCAAACGCCTTTCAAAGTACCAGTAAATGCATGGAGAGAGGTCATGCCTGAATATATTTATACTGTGTCCTTAACTAGTGAATTTCACAATCTAGTAGAATGATCCTACTGTTAAGAAATACACTGCTAAAATTCATTATGTGTGTTTTTGAGTTTGAATCATTTCATCAGTAACTTAGGGAAACTAAAATCACAAAGTATTTTAAAAGAATTAAAATATCTTAACCAATTAAACAGACATCTACAAAATTAGATCACTGCTCTATAGCTTATCCTGTAGTCAAAAAACAAGTGAATTGTTAAACTTTACAAATTAATTTAAAATTATTTGTACACAGAAGCGTTTGAGGGTTGGGGATGTAGCTCAGCGGTGTTGTGTTGACTAACCTACTTGAGGCCCTGAATTCAAGCACTAACCTTGACTACCACCCCCCCACCCAATGGTTTAAGTCCCAAAGGTTTGTTTCCTTTTGCTTATATACATTCTGTTTTGGATAAATACTAAATAATCAGAAATTGAAATTATTCCAGTGACACAGAACACACAACAATCAACCAAAGATAAAACAAAGAAAGTTAATCTGAGCCTATTCAACATCCACTATTTGCTTACTCCTAATCCCAAGTACCCATCAACTGACAAACACAATTTAAAAATATACTATTATACAGTAGAAAGAGTTCAGTGAGCTGAGCTTATCAACTATACTTGAGAAGTTCAAACAACTATTATCTAACTTAAGAACTGACATCAGAGGAAAGAAAGGAAAAAAGAAAAAAGAAAGGAAGATAGGACAATAAGTAGGTAGAAACATCAGATTTAGGGCTCCTTGACTTCTGCTGGAATTACTTCAAATACAATTTTTTTGTCTTGTTTCCTGTTTACCAAGATCTTAAATATATGTCATCTCCCTATTTGGATTCTTGATTGTTTCACATGGGAAAAGAATACTGCCTTGGATCATGTGAATTGCCTTAAGAAGGTAAACAGAAACAGATATAACCCCCAAAGAGTAACTCTCTTTTTCATCAACCAAATTTTCAAATACAATTTATTCCTAAATAGCAATGAAGACACGTGAAAGTCAACTTTTACAATATGATTCTTCCATTATACAAATCATTTCTGATTTTGAAGTTCTTAAACTTGATTCCTTCACTTATAAGAATCCCATTTTCATGCACAGCAACTTCAAAGTGGAAGAAATATGAATTTAGTAATTTCAAATGTCTCCCACCTTAAAAGCACCAAAGACAATCTTAGACTCTTAGAAGACTATAGCATACCATATTTCTTGTTTATAAATTATATTCATGTGTTTATGTATTATAGAATATACTTTTTAATATCTCCATTTTTCATTCTTTCGCAGAGAAAACTACCTGTTATGGGGGAAATTGTGCGCCCCCTCGCCCTCTGAAAAAAAAAATTCATGGATAGATTAAAGCCTCTAAGCGCAATGTGATGAGATAGGGAGGACCAATAAAGAGATAAAAAGATTAAGTGAGGTCATAGGGTGGGACTCTAATTTAACAGAACTCATTAATTTTGAGAAGAGGAAGAGACATCAGAGCTTGCTGACTCTGTGATCATACTGAGGAAAGGCCATGTGAGGACACATGAACGCAGCTATGTAAAAGCCAAAAAGGGAATCAAACCATAGACCACATTTACCAGCACCTATTCGTGGCCTTCTAGCCTCCAGAACTTTGAGAAAATAAATGTTTGTTGATAAAATTACCCAAATGGTGATATTTTCTTATTAGAAATGTGCTAGCTACCACAGCCTGTAAAGATGAAGAGCTTACATTTTTAAGTAGTTTTACTCTACTAATAATCGAGCTGAACCAGGAACTGATAGTAACACAGATGATCCATTCATAAAAAGAGCCTGGAACAATGTGAACAAATACACACACACTCCATTCATTTTTATATATGTGTTATTTTAAATTAAGCAAATGAAACTGTCATTTTAGGAAAGATAAGGTTTTGAATCATAAAATATATTACTATGTTGTACCTGATTCTGAGAGTACAAGGAGGCAATATCAATAGAGAAGTTCTTTAAGGACTCCAAATTAATTAAACCTTCACTGGAGAATAGTAACAAAAAATCTTCAAAAGAAATGCCGGTTCCTTTTGAAACCAAATAGCATTTGTTCTACATGGCAAAGAAAATTTCAGCAGCACCATCTCCTGTTTTTGTATCCTGCCTCAAGATTATACAAATTTTGAATGTTTTGAACTTGATGTTGACCTCGTTAATATTAAAGATAAGACAACACATATCCACCTGTCCTTGGGACTTCTAAATTCTCACTGGCAGAGTGAATTATTAGATCAGAGACTGGCTCACATTCTTTAACAAATCCACCCTTTTTCTCAGTGGTAAGATTATAGCCACCTCAATTTCCAACTGTACAAGTTCTTACACATTCAGGGCAATTTTTTAAAACTCTTTGGGGCAATTGTTCATATATAAGTGTACAACACATTTTAGATAAACATATACCATCAGATGTCTATCAGAGATTTTTTAAAAAAAATTTTTGATGTTGATGGATCTTTATTTTATTCATTTATTTATATGCACTGCTGAGAATCAAACCCAGCACCACACACATGCTAGGCAAGTGCTCTACCACTGAGCCATAACCCAAGCCCAAATCAGAGGTATTTTATAGGGTATCAGAATTCTTGAACTTTCATCACATTTCTTTTCCTTTCTTTTTCTAAATGACACATAAAACTCGCACACATTTATGGGATACATGTGAGTTTTAAAACATGCATACGTTATGTGATCTTCAAGTCAGAGTAAGCATCTCTAACTCCTCAAACACAGTTTCTTTGTGGTGAAAGAATGCACCTTTTCTTGAGTGCATCTATGTGCTGGGCACTGTATCCAGCAATTGACACAACTGCCTCATTTTAATTCTCACAATTCCACAAGGCAGAAATTGTGATCCCCAGATGAAATTGAAGAAACAAAGTTTCAGAGGGATCAAATAATCACCCAAATTCTTTCAATTAAAAAGTGCTCAAACTAGAATTTCTCTGAATCTAAAATGCATGCTTTGCTATACTATCTTACCTTCTAACATATATGTATATATACATTTAAAAAACAAAAAAGACACCATTCTGACCATGTTCCTCTCCCTTGGTTTTACAGAACTATAAACTATCAAATAGAAGTACTGTTAATATCCTTCTAGATTTCTATACAACTGTAATCTACACAAGTCTGGTACCAGTGTCTTTTAATACCTATAGGATTAATCAAATCAATATTAACTGAGGAATTACACATGCCTAGCAATTTTCTTCAAGACTCTATATGCAAAACTGCCATGTGTCCAGTATGCATTAGTTCTCATTTTTTTAAAATTACTCATTAAACAATAATGTAAAGCCTAAAATATATACTAGAATTTATTACTAAATAATGAAAAGGTCTAACATTCAAAACATTAAGATATTCAAACTGTATCAACTCCTCATCCCTTGTCATCAATAGTAACCCATATAACAATAACAATCAAATAATTCTAGATTTAAACAGATGTATTTACTGAAGGGCTTCTTGGAATCTTTAAAATATCAAGTGCACTCTATTTCTCTAAAAAAGCAGTAGATGCTATTTTCAGGTATTACAGTTGAAATTCGCACTGTCTGTCCCTATCTGGCTTTCCCTACACCTCACCCTTCCTACAAGGTCACTGGCACCCTAAAACACAGGCTTGGCCAAGTGACCTGCTTTAGACAATGAAATATGAGAAGCAGTGACATGTGTCATTTCCAAGCAGCTGTTTTTAAGAGCCATAGTTCCACTATTACTTTTTTTTTTCTACCATAAGACCTATGCATCCCCAAAACATTGCTCCTTCAGCTTTGCTCCAGGAATGAAGAAGACACAGAACACAGAAGCAGCAGATTCATCAGAGACATGAACAAAAATAAGAAACTTTTACTACTACATTCCACTAAGATTTGGAGACTCTTGATAATGAAATGTAACTTTGCTTAAGCAAAAGTAGATCTGTTTCCCAGATCTACTGAACCCTGGCATCTATTCACCAAGTAACATCTTCTGATTTCTAAATTACTCATTTTTGTATGGCATCTTTTTATTTCTTAATTAACACAGTATCTAAGATGAGTACAAATATATATATATATATATATATATATATACTAGAAGTATACAGTCTTCACCAACTTTAATTAAGTTTTCCATCTTAAAATTCTATCAGCAATTTGAATTTTTGCCCATTTCTGCTTTTCAGTCAATAACATTGTTTTATTGTGGTAATCAGATTTACATTCAGAAATCACCAATAAAATGGCTAGTCAAGACCATCATACCACTGACTTAGTTTTCTGGTCAGATTAAGTATCCTACCTTACTTTTTATGTATGTATTCACATTTAACAAATTCAGAATACTGTTGACAACTTAAATTTTCTTTAAATTTGGGTAAAGCAATCGAACAGTTGATTCTCAGACTTGGAAAAATCTATGCAATGAACCATTACTAAAACTAAAATATTAATATCATATTTTAAAGCAGATAACAAATTTTTCCTAGAGCAGCAGTTTTAAAAGTAATTTACAAACAAAAGAATGGAATGAGTTTTAGAGTTTGATATAACTTGTTATATACATAAATGTATGTATGTATGTGTGTACACATATAAAAAATTTCAACTTGATTACCTAGGTAGGTGTTTTCATATTTTAAAAGGTTTCATGATGCAACTATACACATCTTTATTATTTTTAATAGGTAAAAATAACTCCCAACTCTTTTGATACTGATTCATTTTTCAATTAAAACAATGATAATACAAGGAACTGCTTTTGAAGAAACTGACCAATTATATATATTTTTTAGGTGTGTAACCCAGGTCTTCAATTAATTGACTTTCATTAATAACACATTGTTGTGAAGAAACAAATGAACAAATTCTGAAATTTTTTTAGTTTCATAATTTGAAAAGATCTAACTTACTTGATGATGAAGATTAAAATGTCACTGTAAAAATAATAATAAAAATGACAAGAAAAAATACACAACTGTCACACTTCTTGATTAGTATGGAAAGTGAATCCATCAAGATGGGACAAGGCTGAAACCAGCTCTAATAGCACATAGTTCTTGACCGCCTCACTGCTTCCAGGCAAGCAAGTAAAATGCACATTCAGTGCAGCTCTTACCAGTCAAGTCAGGACTTTCCATTGTGATCGCAATGGAACATCAGAACTTCCAGCGTCTGTGATGCAGCAGGATTCTGTAAAAAACCATAGCAAAGTGGTTACACCAGGAGTCAGGAAGGCCTTGCAAACAAGCTGACACTAATTTTCCTTCAGCAAAATAGTTCCCCAACAAAATGAATTAGCAGCCTAACAATCAAACACAGGCAAACATCCCTATGCCAACGTGGTTTAGAGAAGAATCCAAGTGTTTACTGTCGATTTTAATACAACAAAAAGACAACTTGCTAAAATTAATACAAATTCTGAGAGTGAGGTTACACAGACTAAGAATTACAAGCAATGGCTTCTTCAGCTTTAGGCTAACATCAAGTGTATAATTACAGGAAAACTCCCTGGGAAAATATAGGTTTAATTGACGTCCTGACTAAATTTTGAGTTATTTTAAATGACTGGCCTAACTCAATAGATAAACAATGATTTAGATATTCATATATTATAATTAATCTTTTAAGCATGTGAAAGAAAATGAATGAAGACAATAAAATTGAACAAACAAAAAAGAAAGCACCTAGGATGAACGTGGACACAGATAAAAGCTATACCAAACCAATTATTTTCAAAGTATAAAGGACTAAGAAAATATAGAAAAGATGATCAAAATCAGCAAAAAGAATGTACATACAAATTAAATGGAACATTTTACATTAATAACATTGTAAATAAAGATAAATATTTTATCATTTCAGTTTCTTTGTAAGATACATCAAGTTTCTAGTTTGCTTATCCCCATTTAACCAAAAAGGACATTTTCTTGCCCCACGCAGATTATGACAATACATTTCTTCTGTAATCTATACACTATAGAAATTGGATACTGGTTTACACTAACATTCTATGGCTTGACTAAAGTTTTTTATTTTAATCAGTCACTATGATGTGGAAGAAATGGCTTTTCACATTAACTATCAAACCTATGTAATAATTCATGAGTAATTTTATCTAGAATTAGATGATTCAGTTGTCACCCAAGGCAATTAACAAAAACAATAGCAGGAAAGAACAGAACATTAAACGGTCTCCTGTAACTTCACACAATATACTACTCATTCCCATATTTTGAAAACAAGAGTATGGATGAAAAAAAATAAAACCAAATCTTTGAAGCTAACCTCAAAGGTTAGCATATGAATATTTGCAAACTAAATGCCTGTTTTAAAAACTTTTTCTGAAAGAAGCACAAAATTTTAAAAACTGATAAAATAGTACGAAAGTCTACTTATAATTACCATAAAATCTACAACTTATGTTATTAAAAAAAAACTCACAAACTAATGTCCTAGTCATACACTTTTTTCTTCATACAAATTCATAAAAGCAATATAAACAACCATTAATATTAAATAAATGAGTAAAAACCATTAAGTAAATAACTATACATGTCAAATAAAGAAATTCTTATCAACTGAAAGCATAATTTGTACAGCCAAAATTGGGAGAAAATATCCATCACTTTTTTTGACTAGGGACACGGCGGGTACTGGGTCTTGAATCCAAGAACTCTACCACTGGGCTACATCCCCAGCCCTTTTATTTTTTTAATTTTTTAATTTTTGAGACAGAGTCTCACTAAGCTACTCACACTGGCCTCCAACTTATGACCCTGCCTCAGTTTCCTGAGTAGCTGGGATTACAGGTATGAGCCAGCATGTCCAGCTCTAGCATTAATTTTAAACAGTGTAGGTCTTACTCTTCTTTGGGTTTAAATATTTATTTATACTTTAGTGTAAGATGTGAACATATGCTATCGGAAAAATAAAATATGCTAATTCTTCTTTCCTAAGAAAATCTTTTAGGAGCTCAAAGATAAACTAATCTTCAAGGGCCTGATAGATTCATTTCTGTAATGGGAAATTTTATTTTGATCACTGTTCTATAATTTATTATGTATGGTACAACTATCTATGGATAAAGCAAAAGAGGAGGAACGGGAAATTGACTATTCCTTGGCCAACAGAGGTTGTTAAACTCTCAAGGAAACAAAGAAATCATGGTGGACCTAAGAAGCCAGTGAATCAGTCACAGAGGAGAGTCAATTTCCAGGCTGAATGTCCTACCTGAGACAGCGTAACTTAAGAGACTCTAGATTTTATAGGCTATTACAAAACACATACAAGTAGCTTCAGAAAAGCACTTATAGTGTGGTCTGTTCTGCATTTAAATTACAAGTATTTCATTTTTGATTTGACAGAACTGGGTTGTTTTGTGAGAAGTCAGAAGGTCAGATGAGCAAATGCTCAAAGTGTGAACACAATGGTGACTTGAATAAGCCCTTTGATCAAAGCCTGGACGAATCTGTCCGCGCCACCTGGTGCCTGCCTATGTTCTCCGGGTCCCATGCTGGCGTCTTCTCAATCCTCACTCCCCGACAGCCAGCCTTGGAATCCTGCCTCCTCCTGATTGGGACCCACTACCTCATTAAGAACCTCCCCTTCTCTTTTGAAGATCTCCACTTTCCACCCATGACAGTCAACCCTGACCACGCTCAGGATTCCCTCCTAGAAACTTCATCATAGCAGGTGGGCTGTCATCTATTGAATACCTATTATTTGCCTCAACACAAATAAGGCATCTGACTTGGCATCTGAAAGCCCAATCTTAAAGATGTGGCCTACGCAACCACTGAAATATCTCAAAGCAACTGGCTTTCTGGCATAGCTCACACACATTGCCCTCTTGGGGCTGTGTTTTGAATAACTTATTATACTAAAAAAGGTGAGGTGCCACTTCTTACAATGAGGCAGACTTCCAATTAGTGTTAATGTCCAATATAGCATTCAAAGGCACATCACGGCAAAATTCCCTTCTATGCCAAAATTGTATGCTTTGTACCCTGATGTCATTACTACCTAGTCAGCGCAGAAGGGACTCCAAGGTGACCATGTGCCTGCTTACATGGAAGCATATTTAATCCCCATGAATGACTGCTTTTCTGATGTTTTCATCAATTCTCTGGATAACAGACTAAGCTTTAACTAACTCATTTTCATACATACCTCTAATTCAATCAAGCTCAATGAAAGTCATTCTGGACTGCAATTATTTGCTAAGGAACAATTACATTCAAATGAAAAAAAGAAATCAGTGGGCATGCCAAAATCCATGGTACAGATGCCTTTCCATTTCTAGCACAAGAACACCAAGAAGAGGAAGGAAAAACAAAAATAAAGACAAAGTGCTAAATAAAATTTTCCTCATCCCACTGAAAACAGAATACTCATGCTTTTATACCTGAAAAAAAGCAAAATGGGGAACCAGAGAGAGCAAATTTTTAAATTACTACTTTCAATTAAATTACATTTATTATTTGAAAGGAGCAACATTTCTAATCTAAGAGTCAGTAGGACCTCAGAGAGTCAAAACAAATCCAGGTCACAATCTAAGAGTTCTAGTAACTGCATATGCACCAAATCATCCATGGGCTTACTCCACACAATAGGTATGCCAATCTTCACTTTACGATGGGGTTTTCTTAGGATTTTTTTTTATGTTTTAAAGCTTATTATTATTCTTAATGTGAATTCATATGTTTTCTTCAATTCACTCCTTTATGTATGTACTACATTTTTATACTATCACGTTAGTAAGTCAAAAACTTCTTGTTAATTTAACTAAAGCCTTCCCTGTCCTATGTGTGCACACGGTTTTCCCCTCCACTACTTTATGCAATTTTAATTTCTTTAATAGGGGGCATCAGATACATTGTACAATACTATAGTACTGAAAAATGATATTGTCATCTTAGCTGTTATACAGTTTTAGTCAAAGAATGCCATGCCTCTGATCACTGTGGTCCAACAGTGGATAGAACTAGAAATGACAAACAACCTCACCGCCAACTAAATCATTTGCTGAAATAAAATATCATCATAGAGATAAAGATAACTTCCAGGGAGCGACACGTGTTTGGGGGGGGGGTGTGAGACAATATAATGTAAGAATAAATAACAAGTAATCCACCTCTCTTTTATGGTCGAAGTCTAAACCACAACTATTTCTGGCCAAGACCCAATATTTTACTGAAATTTCAAATGTCAGCTATACTGAGAATGTAAATCTTTTAAAGGATAATGGAAATCTGAATTACCTCCTTGCCACCTTTCCACCCTCACCTTCATTTCCTCATGACCCAAAGCTTTGCAGTTAAGAAATATTAAAGATAATAATAAAGATAAGCAGTCTTAGGAGTTTCCTTTACAAATGTGTCTGTTTGTTAGGTAGCAGACAGAGACAGAACACTCTGATAACACTGGTCTCCTAAAATAGTAAGATGATTTAGAAATCCACTTCCCTCTAATACTCAATATTGTACCAATTATAAAATTATATTTTTAAACCTACTTATCACCTACTATAGGCCAACCAAAGCACAATGAAAATTATTCAACCTTTCATTATTTGAAAAAGTAAGGACCTAGTTATTATGTGTTAGCACAACATTGCAAAAGGTATCATTAACAGCACAGCTGCTTTTTGAGCTGATGTTCTAGTTCAATAATCACAACACACATACAGAAGATAATAGAGGAATAAATAATACATACTAAAATAGTAAACGAAAAATTTTTTAGAGTTAGAATGCATGAGGGTATTGTTACACAGATAAATTAAGCTTGAGCATGAAGCATGATGACCTAGGTATACACAGAGAGATAGAAGCACTGGCACAGGTTGAGCAAAAATTCAATACTGGAAGACAGATTTTTTTTTTTTTTTTGGTACTCAGCCACTGAGCCACATCCCCACCCCTAGCTTGTGTTTTATTTAGAGACAGAATCTCACTGAGTTGCTTAGCTCCTCACCATTGCTGAGGCTGGCTTTGAACTCGTGATTCTCCTGTCTCAGCCTCCCCAAGTGCTGGAACTACAGGCATGCGCCACCACACCCGGCTGGAAGACACATTTGCTGAAGGTGTTAGGAGACCTACGAGGCAGATCTGGCTAAATCACTAATTCCCCACCCCCTCCCCTTTGACCAAAGTTCCTCCATTCTTCCCATGTCCCCTCCCCATTATGGATCAGCATCCACTTAGAACATTTGGCTTTTGGTTTTGGGGGATTGGCTTACTTCGCTTAGCATGATATTCTCCACTCCATCCATTTACTTGCAAATGCCATAATTTTATTCTAAGGCTGAATAAAATTCCATTGTGTATATATACCAATTTCTTTACCCATTCATCTACTGAAGGACATCTAGGTTGCTTCTACATTTTAGCTATTGTGAATTGAGCTGCAGTAAACATTGAAGTGGCTGTGTCACTGTAGTATGCTGTTTTTAAGTCCTCTGGGTATAGACTGAAGAGTGGGATAGCTGGGTCAAATGGTGGTTCCATTCCAAGTTTTCTAAGGAATCTCCATACTATAAAGTACTAATTTCACATTCAAAAGCAAAACATGAAATATGAGCAAATGAGAATACTATATGAATTGCTCTTTCTTTCTCTCCATAGTCTCAACAGTAGAGTGAGGTTAGTAGCACAGTGTCCTGCTAATAAGCGTACTAGCCTTAATATACTACCCTGCAATTGTGGGTCAATTCCTAAGCCTCTCAGAGCCTCTATTCCTCATCTGCAAAATGAAGACAACAATCTCATCTTTAAGGGTTGCCTTAAGAATTAAGACATTATAATGTAAAGTACTTGGCATATATTAAGTGCTCAATAAGCATTAAGTAATGTTCTCATCAGAGTTAAAACTAGACAAACATTTGGTAAAGTTACATTGTGAACACAATGGAGCTGGCTTGAATATCCTCAGTATTAAATGCTCAAAGAATTGGTACACTCTCAAATGGTGTTTCTCTACAGATTTTATTTTAATTTAGGTGGCTTATGCTTAATTCTGACAGTCTGAGCAACCACTTTATACTCCTACCAATCTCAATGTACATTAGCTGATTTCACAATATGGACATTTTATTATAATGAGTCCCAAGACTGTTGCTTCAAAGACTATGATAGAACCATAAATTTCTGCAGTTTCCATAACTAGAGATACAAAATGAATACGCATTAGTCCAGGAAGCACTGAATGTCTTTTTATACTCCCATGAACTGTGTAAATGTGCCTTTGACCTTCTCAGGCAGGGAAAACTGCACATTTAAAGGCAGAGAAAGGGGCTGAGGTTGTGGCTCAGTGGTAGAGCACTTGCCTAGCATGTGTAAGACACTGAGTTCGATCCTCAACACCACATAAAAATAAATAAAATAAAGGTATTATGTCCACCTAACAACTAAAAAAAAAAATTAATAAAAAATAAAGGCAGAGAACATTTCACTTCCAGGATGAGTATAAACTCATGCTTGCCAGCAGTGACATCAAGAACAATGACAGGGAACACCTAGGTACTTTGGGAAGACTCATAAGCTCCATCAAGCTACTAAGCACTAACCTGGAAAATAAACAGGATAACTCTGGGATGCCCCCTCAGAAATTATACTAGCTCAGGAATTAGTTTGTACCTTCAGAAGGATTCCTGCAAGTGAAACCCACTGGACAAACCTCAAGACTACCTTGTCTTCTGAAGTAAGAAAGGGTTCCCTTGGCTGCTTTCATGACATCAATAATTCACAATATACAGAAAATCAGATTCTTATTTAAAAAATTGCTCCAAAGTTGCAATAAAAGAGGTCAATAATCAGCAATTTATGTAATTATAAATAGAAAATATTCTGTTCCAAGAAGTAAAGGGCATCAATCTTTCTCCTTTTTTTCTTTAATACAAATTACATAAAGACAATCTAAAGAAACAAACTTAAAAATACAATTTAAAATGTTTTGATATTATTTAATAAACATACATTTCTTTAAAATCTATATTGGGGAGGGAGAGTACTAGGGATTGAAATCAGAGGTGCTTTACCATTGAGCTACATCCCCAGTCCTTTTTATTTTTTTTATTTTAAATCAGGGTTTCACTAAGTTGCTTAATTAGGTCCTCACTAACTTGCTGAGGCTAGCTACAAACACGAACTTCCTGCCTCAGCCTCATAAGCTGCTGGGATTACAGGTGTGCACCACTGCACCTGGCAAAATAAATTATATATTTTTTTTAAATAACAAAAAACTCTACTCACCGGATAGGACCCTGTCCCTTTCAGGTATGTCTAATTTATTTCCAGTAAATATCTTACCAGCAGAAAGACTCTTGCTCAGATGCATTAACTGTAAGAGTATGTTTTTTAATATTATAAATATATTATATATGTAATAATATTTTATATGTATATATATATATATATATATTTAGTTGTAGATGGACACAATACCTTTATTTTATTTATGTATTTTTATGTGGTGCTGAGAATCAAATCCAGTGCCTCACATGTGCTAGGCAAGCGGTCTACCACTGATCTACAACTCTAGCCTGTAAAAGTATTTTTTATATTAAGTCACAAAGAAGTCTGCTTAAAAGTGACCATGAAGGTTAGAGTTGTAGCTCAGTGGGAGAGCGCTTTCCTTGCACATATAAGGCACTGGGTTCAATTCTCAGCACCACATAAAAATACATAAATAAACGTATAGTATCCATCTACAACTAAAAAAAATAAATTTTTTTAAAAGTGTGATATGCCAATATGCTTCCTTTTTATTTATTCACAAAGCAGTTATGTTTCTGGGACAAATAAGGTCACATAGTAATTTTAAATCAGAAAACTCCAAGAAACTTTCCTTAGGAGGTACAGGGAAGTTCAATCACATTTCCATGGCTAAAACCAAGTAAGATCCAGGGAAGCTGACAGAAGGCATTCCAGGTGATTTTTGATCAAGCAGAGACAATATCCCAGGTCTCTCAATGCTTTCTCCATTACACCATACTGCTGACCCAGAGGGTCTGATGTTACTTCCTATGACACAAGCTGTGAAATTGAAGAATCACAGAATGCTGCAGGCATATGAGAGTAAGGGGCCTCTTACTCTAGCCCCTTTGATGGCATAGCAAGATAGAAGCAGAAGCAGGCCAGAGCCAGGTCTCCTGCCTTTGTCCTAATTCCACAAAGCGCTTCTGGATTATCATCAGTTTGATCTAGAATTTGCTGTCTACAACCAGGAGGAGGCTCCAGACCATATTATATCTTCACTCTTCCAGTGGCCCACCATAGCAGCAATATTCAGCTGGAAAAGACCCATTAAAAAAGGGCCTAACAAGCTGGGCATAGTGTTACAGACTTGTAATCCCAGCACTTTGGGAGGCTGAGACAGGAGAATCGTGAGTTCAAAGCCAGCCTCAGCAACGGTGAGGCACTAAGCAACTCAGTGAGACCTATCTCTACATAAAGCGCAACATAGGGCTGGGGACATGGCTCAATGGTTGAGTACCCCTGAGTTCAATCCCCGATACCAAAAAAAGGGGGGAGGGGGCTAACATTTTACACTCAGAGTTCAGAGAATGTTTCTTACCTCTTGAATGCTTTTCCTTGCTAGGCTGAAGGCAGAGAAAGATAGAACTTAGCTATAGAAATACACATGTCGAATACATGTGTTTCTAAATATTCTGAGCAAGACCTTGAAGTGAAGAGTTAATGTCAACCATGTGTGTGGGGGGATATGTTTGTGTACACAAAGGATACAGAGGAATACTCTATACTTTCTGCTCGATTTGACTGTGACCACAGAAGTGCTATTAAAAAGTCTACTAATTTAAAAAAATATCTGATGTCAACTTACTACAGTTAGCAATGAGAATTATATACTGACTAGAGAATGACAAGCCAGTGCCAGTTGAGAATAGAAGAACAGTAATTCTCCCTTAAATGCACACCTCCAGGAGAAACACCTAGTACCAATTAAAATTATGTCCTACATTAAAACTAAGCATATGCCCTACAATAACAACCTCTGTACAGTATAAATGCTCCACCAGTAATTAATTCTTTAAAAAATGCCAATGGCTTTAGTTGCTACTTCTCCTATAATAGTCAATATTTAAACATAAAACATTTAGTTTAAATTAAGTCAACTCAAAATATCAAAAGAAAATATTCTCTAAGTATTTCCATAAATAGATATAGGCTTATCCAGTGCAGTGACATGCAGAAATCGCCTCCATGCAGGGCCCACCAATTATAAGGACTACAAGGCAAAACGTTTATCCTAAAGCCCCCCTGGAGTAACCTGTAATAGCCAATGGTTCTCAATACTGTACATTTTGAAATTTAAATTTCTTAAAATTAGCAAATTCAGACTTTGCCACCTTTCTAGTTGAAAAAGAAACTTGCTGTTAGAAGGCTTATTTAAATAGGAGAATAACTAGCTATAAAAGTATATTTTCTATACTGGCTTCTCTTAAACAGAAAATGACAGGCATTTGTTTTTGCCTACTTAGCATACATTTCCCATTATACATTTTGATTTTGGGGAAAATACTTCATGTACCTGGAGTGTACATGTCTTTTGGGAGAAGAGTCCAGTACCTTGAATGGGACTGACTTAATTCTACCTAAGTCTCTAAGAAGAATTATCACCCAGGCTTGTCCAATCAGTTATTCCATCTTCCTAGACATTGCTGCTGGATGAGGACTGGGTATGAAACCTGAATCGTGGCACAGCTCACAAAATAAACAACAGAGATGTAACGCTACATTACTATGAGTACTTACAAAGTACTCACAGTACCTATATTACAAATATTACCTATATGCTATAAGTACCTATAAAGTACCTAAAGTAAGAGAGAATAGTTTGCAATTTTCTTGAAATAAGAGAAAAAGTACTGGACCACATACATACCTCCTGAAAAGAAATGAAAGGAAGTACTGATTTATTTTACTCTACTTTGAATCCTAATTTCAACCAATTTATTCAAAATATCTTATACATCATGATATTCAGTAAGTCAACATTTGTTTAGACTTTAAATCTCTTCTCCTGTTACAACAATTGATCATTCAATTTACATTTCTTATAAAGAGAAGTTTCAGGTTTCAATACAAACATGGAAAAACTGGCAAATGTTAATTTGACTTCTAAAACTAATTATAAGGACATTTCCAGTGTCTTGAAATTTGTTCTGTATCATAGCATACTTAAGTGAACAGTAGCATACTGTTACTTTATGGTTATCATAGAGTATATATAATAATTATTTTCTTCACCAAATCCCTCATCTCAGCTTACTTGACCCAGGCCTCTTTTCATAAAAGTTAAAATGCGTATTAATGAATGATGAGGTCACGTATGAACATCTACACACACCCAAAACTCTAATTTCAAACCACTGAGTTCCACGGTGACTCAGACTCCAGACAGAGAATGTCACTATAATTTAAGAGCAACAACACAAGTACTTGTTTCTTACTTTGGATGTAAGGTATTTCTAAAGAAAGGAATATTAATAAGTGTAAATTCGGGCCTAGAATTTATTTTCAAATATGAACTACATATCTCAACAATTTTTACAGTGTTCTGGAAATGCTGAAGGCTGCTTTGACAACACATCTATAACTGAACTTTAATTATTGTACTTTGGAGGTGAACATTAACAGGAATAATCATACGCATTAGATCCCAGGTCTAGTATGTGATTCACAGCCTTCAATGAATTCAGTCTGCACCAAGAGTCTCATATAATGAATTCTGAGGGATCCTCAAAATACCATCTAAAATAAAGACTAGAATACACTTGAAATTCAAGTCTACTTGTTTAGAGTAAGATCTATACCATAGTTCAACACTGTTGGTAAACAAAACAACCTTAATTAACCAATTAGATTCTCATCATCCCATCTCACTCCCATTATGCTTCCTCCCTCCAGAGCAACCACTTTAATTCGTTGAGTATTTTGTATGTGTGTTAATTTTACATAAAACTGAAAATGGTACATCAGATAACAGGTGGAAGACAGATGCTGTTAAAGGGGAACTCAAGGTTTCTCTTTTGAAGTTCCAGCATGAATACATGCTAACAGACATTACACTTAAGCTTAAAATTACCAACTGTGGAGTAGCAAGAATAGGTAGCATGTAAGCACACCCATAGATGTATTAAGTAAGCACTGTTACCTTATCCTTTATCTGATTATGTCACTGAAAGGTAGCACAAATACTCTTAACTTAGTCTCAAAGAGTGGAATGAATAAAAGTGCAAAAGCAGAGAATTAGGGATGCTTACTGAATGAAATGCATGTAAAACGCTATAGTGCAATGAGTCAGCATTGCGAGGTACCCAAAAATAAGATGGGACTTAGCAGAAATACACTGACTAACAAAAAAAAAAAAAAAAAAAAGCCCATTCTACCTGATGCTGTTTATCTGCATCAGGTAAGAACGTTAAAAAAGTGCCTCTAGAACGGGGCATTGAGAGATTAGGAGAGGAGCTAAGCAATTCTGCTGGGAGCAGAATGATAGAAGAAAATGAAAATGTTACTCTGGAAAAGAAGAAGTTCTGTTTTCACATCCCTTCAGTGTTTCATAAAGAGGAGACAACAGATATAAATTTGTATGGTTATTTCAGAATTTAAAACTGAAATCAATGAGCAGATGTTTCTAGGAGACAGTTTGGAGGATTCAATAGAAGAAAAACACTTTTTAACCATCAGATCTGTACAAAAGTGAAGCCCTTCATGTATTTCTCCATAGATGGATATAATCAAGTAAAAACCTAAGAAGTTATTATATGGAATTTACACAGGGCACAGAGGCCTTCAAGTCTAAGATCTAAACATTTCAGGATTCTCAAGAGTCTTCAGAAAACTAAGAAAGCTGAATGTCATGAGGCCTAGAACCCACTGTACCTGGCAGTCATGATGCTCCAGGACTCCAGCTCTATCAGCTCGCTCTGTACTAAAGATTATGGCGTGGTAATGTACCAAAGGAAAGTTCAGGTTATTTGCATTTTAAAAATCACAATTAGTGTATTTCAAACTGTTTAAGGAATTAGAAATGTGCATAAGCTAGTTTCTAATTAAAAGATAGTACAGAACTTTTCATATAATCAGAAGATTTAATATTATCACCATTCAATTATCACATTAAGCTTGTTACACTAAAGTGAATACTGGAGTAATATAAGAAATTCAAAATAAATAGCATTATCATCTGTTTTCAAAGAACTGTTCTTTGAAATTCAGAGCACTTTACAGACATTTGGATTTACCAAAAATTATTGCAGTAACAATACGAGAGTTTTTATTCCATTTTATATATTAATAAAACAGAGCCACCAATAGCTACAATTACACTCATCAACAATACAAATCAGAAAAACAAATCCCTAGAGTACAAATTATTAGGAGGTAAATCATTCAGCCACAAGGATTCTCTATGTACATGAGGGTTGTTAAAAAAAAAAAAAAAAAAAAATCAGTGTTTCATTAATATCCAAAAACTAAGAGAAAAAGAATTTCAGATAACATTTGAGGAAGGATTTTATTGTCTGATTTGTACCTTATAAACCTAGGTCTATATTTTATTTCATTACCTTTTCAAATTTGCCTTTCAGAATATTTTTAGTTGAACTTGCAAGGTAGAGAATGCACCCCAGAACTGAAGATCATGAGATTAGTGTCTTGGTAGAATTAATATATCTTACAATTGAAATTCTGAAAAATTCTGCCATTTTTCCCCTACCAGGAGATATTCCCTTTCAGTTAGAATTTCACTGTAAAAAAAATACTTTGATACATGGTGGATGCTTTGGGTTAAGTGCACATTATTATTGTGTAAACCCTTCTGTGAAAATCATCCCAAATATCTGATTTAAAAGCAAAACCCAAACTCCTACATTCTAATTTTAAAATAGTATTTCCTCTATAAAAATTAATTTCAAGTTAATCTTAAGTAGACACACCTAGATGTTTCCAATAACTGAAAGGCACTAACATACAGAATAAAGCATTTCTAGGATTCCACGGAAGGTTCCTATCAGGATCTGGAACTGGAACCTGTTAACCAGTTCTTTTTTTAGATGGAGAACATGCCTATGCTTTTTTTTTAATGTGGTGCTAAGGATCAAACCCAGTGCGTCACACATGCTAGACAAGCACTCTGCCACTGAGCTACAGCCCCAGTCTTGTTCACCAGTTCTTGATTGCCACTGTCAACAGAAGGAATTGGATTTTTCTTAAACCATTTTCAATTCACTTTGTAATACTTCTTCCTCCCATAAATGAAATTTTCTTAAAATAATATTTGCAAAAATAATTTGGTAAAATTTTAAATATAGCAAATTTAATATAACTACTATTTATATTTTCCTATGGTTAACAGTAAAACAAACTTTATATTTCTCACACACAAGACAGAAAAGTAGCAAGTAAGGGAAGTCAAAAAGTCATTGATAGCTAAAAAATACAGCTGATATTCAAGTGTCACCAGATTGTTATGGATAATCCATAAATAGCAAAAATAAAGCATGCACTGGTAATATTTATATATAAGGTAGCCTCCACAAAAGAGACAATATGTATAAAAACAGAATGCCAAAATTTGCCATAAGTTAGTATTTTTTCTAAGTGTTTTTTTGTTTGTTTGTTTGTTTGTTTTTTGTTGTTGTTACTGGGGATTGAACTCAGGGGCACTCAACCACTGAGCCACATCCCCAGCCCTATTTTGTGTTTTATGTAGAGACAGGGTCTCACTGAGTTGCTTAGCGCCTCACCGTTGCTGAGGTTGGCTTTGAACTCACGATTCTCCTGTCTCAGCCTCCCTAAGTGCTGGGATTACAGGCGTGCGCCACCGCGCCAGGCTTCTAAGTGTTTTTTAAAGCTAATCCTATGCAAGGAAAAAGGTTTCCCAAACATGTAAGCTAAAACTTTATAGTACAAATGTGTTTAGTTAAAATATAAAGCTAAAACTACAGTACAGTATGTTTAGTTAAAATCTTCTAAATGCCCTAAATCAAAGCATTTATTTGAAATTTTGATTTGTTTTCCTAACACTTTACTTTTCTCCCACCACAGAGATCTGCAACATTTTAATCTGAACTTATTCACTATTTTCATCCAATGCTTGCCTAGGGCACTTTGTGAAGTATAATTGATTAAGCAAGTTTGATGTGCTGAGTGAAATGGGGGACAAGCCCAAATTGAATTCCAGGGCTTGGAGGCCTGGGCAGAATGACAAGGTGGTATTATACTCCTGTGATGGAAAGGCTGTGTCCTGGAGGTTAGGAGTGAGGAAGCCACTAAAAGGTTTGTTCTAGTCAGCAGAGATTCATTTGGAATCTTTTACATGACATGTGTTATACAAAATGAACCAGAAAAAAACCTGAGGAGACAGCAGGATTTGTGAGTCATGCAAACACACAAGTTAAATCTATGGTGAAGAGATGTTACCCAGGGTCTTCATCTAAAAAGAATGTGGAAAGCAAGGGCCCAAGGACTGCAATCACAGGGAAACTTCACAGCTTGCTTCAGCTCCTTTATAAAAGGTGACGGCAATCACCCTTGTCCAAGATGGACACTGTTGAGCATTTCTAGGAACTGGTGTGACCTGTTGTCAGGACATACTAATCCTTAAGTTCTCTCTCCCCACAGCACACACCTGCCTATATCATATGTTATTCTTCCACAACTCTCCTATTTACAATATCATACATTGCAAAAGATGTTTACTCTGAAGCACATTTCACTAGTTGAATTATGTTCCCTTGGCCAGGTCACATTATATTTTCTGATAAAACTGGTTTAATAGTGAAAGATAAGCTGCCTACTTTGATAGGCAACAGAGATGCAAGCTTATCAGGATAGGTCAAATCCTAATAATCTAACATCATATTCCCCACTCCTTACCACGAAAACCTAAGTAGTTTTAGCTCAAAATAATCAGTAACAAAAACAAGCAAAGTCAGCAACCAGAATAATACCAGTGTTCCCCACTCCTCAACTTGGCTCTCGAGGACTAGGCAATAAGGAGAATAGAAATATTCAAATATAAAGAGTAGTTGTGTTTACTGAGATATTTGTTTAATCAGAACTTTTAGGAACCTCAAAAAGTTGCCACAATGCCACTTCCTTTTCAATCAATCATGCTCAACCTAAACTACAAAACACAATCACAAGAACCACTTTAAAATACCTATGTACAGAGAGTACGGTGACCTGCACTTGTAATCCCAGCTACTCAGGAGACTGAGGCAGGAGGATCACAAGTTTGAAGCCAGTCTGGATAACTTTGTGAGTCCCTGTCACAAAAAGAATTTCTAAAAAGGCTGGAAATGCAGATCAAAGGTAGAATGTCTCTGGATTCAATCTCCAAAATGGGGGGGGGGGGGGGGGGGGGG
>PVHX01006176.1:62528-72956 GCA_004024805.1 Geosciurus inauris | reverse complement strand
ATTCTTTTGTGGTTTATGTAGAGACAGGGTCTCACTGAGTTGCTTAGCACCTCGCCATTGCTGAGGCTGGCTTTGAACTCTCAATTCTCCTGTCTCAGCCTCCCTAAGTGCTGGGATTACAGGCTTGCGCCACCGCGCCCGGCTCCAAGTGATTTTTTTTTATTTAGTTTTATTTTTTAGTTGTAGATGGACACAATACCTTTATTTTGTTGATTTATTTTTATGTGGTGCTGAGGGTCGAACCCAGTACCTCACCATGCTAGGCAAGCGCTCTACCACGCAGCCACAACCCCAGCACCCCCAAATGATTTTAAGGTGCAACCAAGCTTGAGATGAATTATGAACATGCAAGGGCTGAACTGATTTTAAAAACTGGCAAGAGTGCTGTTGTCTGATGATCTCAGATGATAAACACAAAGTTAAAACAATCACAGGTAATACTGAATCAGACCAGTGAGGTTTATTCCTTTTTATGGCAAGACCCTCTATTCTGACAGGCATCTTACCAATTGATGCCATATGTATGAATAGATCTATATTAAAAAAGTGCTGGAACAAAGTTTCACTACAAGCAACGCAGAACTGTCTTCACATTCAGGGAGCAGCAAGTAGAGAAACTACTGTGTGTCTCAGTCATGCCCTTTCCTATGTCTTCTGCCATACTATCCAGCTAAAACCAAGTTGTATGACACAACTGAATGAAAGCATCTTGCAGCAGAATTTCTTGTGTCCTCTAGCTGCATCCAGAAATATGCCATAATCACTATTAAACAGGGGTGTTTTCAGAAAGAAAAATCAGTGTCCTATGCCCCAAAATGACACTACTGGGGGGTTGTGGCTCAGTGGTAGAGCACTTGCTTTGCATGCCAGAGGCCCTGGGTTCAATCCTCAGCACCACACATAAATAAATAAATTAAATAAAGATATTTTAAAAAATTTTTTAAAAAATGACACTACTATTGAGTGGTGTGAATGACAGACAGAGAAGGGCTATGATCTCCATGAGGCTGCCTAGTAGCTTAAAATTTTACTTCAGTGGCTTAAAAATAAATATTTCACAATGCCAACATCATGTGCACAATTAGTAACAACTCAGGACTGTCCTCTCTTGTGATTCTTTTTGGTTACTTTAGTCCTTATACCAATAATTAGCCCTTATACACAAGTATAAATAAGTGGGCACTTCATATATTCATAGATCCTGGGTAGTTTTCAAGTGATCCGGTATGGAAGTCGTTCTGTTTTTTACTTTATTTTGCTTTGCTTGTTTCTTCCTCATTGACAACTAATTTGCATTTCAGCTTCCTTTTGTAAAAAGAAGGTGCTAAAGGACAAAGCTACTGAACAACTGGGAAACTTTACTCCAATCACCCAAAACAAACATCCTCAGTTCTGCAAGCTCAGTGCAGAGAGACACAAATCTTACCCAGGAAAAGAAAAATCCTTAGCTATCCTAGAAATTGCAGGCTTCCCAGAGCTCGGATCAAACATTTAAAAAGTAAACACTTCACAATTATAAAGAAATTAAAACACTTCTTTCAAGTAGGAAAGATCAAGGAAGTAAAAAATGCTGTTTTTGAGGAACATGATCTTTCCCATCTAGAATTTCTCTAGACAAAAAGAAGCTTCCTTCAAGTACTAATATATATATGATGAGTTTCTAATCTTCATCTTTGTAAACTCCCATTTTACTCTGATAAAGGAAAGCAAGCTCTAAAAGAAAATGTTCAGAAGAAAAGAGCATAAACTATGCATCTAGACCTAAGAATTATTAACATTTTATGGGTTAAAATCCTAAAAATCAGTAGATGCCACAGCTTTTGTTTTGTTTTGTTTCTCTAATACTAGGAACTGAACCCAGGATTTGTGACTGCCAGACATGCACTGAGCTACATCCTCAGCACTTTTTAAATTTTGAGACAGGGTCTCTCAGTCAGTTGCCCAGGTTGGCCTACAGCTTGTGATCCTCCTACCTCAGCCTCGTGAGTATCTAGAATTACAGGTGTGTGGGGCGTCCACCTAGATGCCACATCTTTTTGGTTTCAGTTCAGTTTCAAAATGTGTCCTAATGTCCTGCGATGCTTGTATTATGTCACTGAGATAACTGGAGAATTCTTCAAACTAGATAGAAAAATGAACTCAAGGAACTTTTAAAAAAAAGTTTCCTAATATAAAAATTGTACGTGTAGGAAAGAGACTAGGAAAAAATACTTACTTAATCTGAACAACTTCTTTACTAAGAGATTTCAAAAGATTAGCTTCTTATTTTGACATGAGTTGAGGTGTATTATAAAGAAATTGGGCAATATGTTTTATTTCCATTCCAATAAGAGAAAAAGAATTATTTAGTATTTTTTATTTGTACATGCACACAATTTGTAAACAGTTCCTATTTAATTCAGTATATTTACTCATTAACAATTTCTCTGAAAAACACAATCTTCTATATCAATCTACACTGCTTAAAACTGTTACAGTGAGCATTTATATCTTTCATATAATTTTTTAAAATATGGAGCCCTCCAGTGGTCAAATATTTATACAGTACCATGATAAATCATGATAGTCTACTGATTGCATTGGGCACTACTTCTTTATGGAGTTTTTAACCAGTATCTAAAGAAAAATGTTTCAATTAGTTTTGTTCATAAACAACCAGATGTAATTAGATTTCAGACATTATAAAACGATGGACATTTTCCACTGTCATTGAACCCTTATTACTTATGAGAAAAAACTCACAAAAAATATCCTCAGTATTAAAATAAGCATTGCAAGAAAAAAGACATTTTCCAGATACCAAAGAACAAATCACCTAAAGAAAACCTCACAATAAGTAAAAAAAATTCATGACCTCCTTTTCACAACAAATAAAATAAAATATGTTCTGCTTATGTATTGCTTTGTAAATAGCGTCCTCTTCAAAATCACTTATATCACTGTCAACAGTAAGGTACTGCTATAGCTTCCATTTGGAGTGTCTCCCAAAGGCCCATGTGTTAAAGGCTTGATCTCCAGCGTGGCACTATTGGTGGAAACTTTTTAAGATGAGTGAGGTCTTCAATTCATTGGGAATATGTGCTTAAGGGGATTACAGGACCTCAGCCACCTACTGCTCTTTCTCTCACTTTCCCACCACAAGGTGAGTAGTTATGTTACACCAAGCACTACCACCAAGCTATGCTACCACAGGCCCAGAAGCAACAGGGTCAGCCATACAGGACAAAAACCTCTAAAACCAAACCATGAGCCAAAACAAACCTTTCTTCTTTATGGTTGATTATCTCAAGTATTTGTTATAATAACAGAAAGCTAATGCAGGTATAGTCTGCTTAGAAAGAGAAAAAAATATATTTTTAGCCTATTTAGAGACTAAATGACATTCAATCACAACATTTAAAATATGTACACATCAGGCTTGAAATACATTTTCTTCCTCAATGATGATGTGCTAGATGGTAATTGAAATGAATTCATTATGGATCACAATTGTGGCATATAGCCTTTATCAACATCCTTTCCTCAAACTCTAATTGCTCTCAGCATTTGTTAACTAAATACTAACCAACCAAGTGTATAAATACACTAAAAATTACAAGATGAATCTGAAGACTTCATCCCTTCAGTCAAAGATCAACCATTATGGCTTCTCCATAGAGACATATTAAATATTCCTCTGCATTTGGGAAACAGCCATAAACTGATTTCCACTGTCCAGGGGACCATCAATAAAAAACATGTTAATCAAACAGGTACTGTCTGGGGCACCTACTAGGTTCCAGAAGCTTTCACTGGTATCATTTCTTTTAGTTGTTAAGAGTTATATAAGATGGTAACCAGACTCCAACATGGTTCCCAATGATTTCCAATTCCTAGTAGTCTCTTCCACACTGAATAGGGCTGACCCATATAAATAGTAAGACACTGCAGAAAAGATAGAGAATTCTGAGGCTAGGTCATTAGGTCATAAAAGACATTGTGACTTCCTCCTTAACCTCTCTTGGACTGCTTGTTCTAGAGGATGCCACCTACAATATCATGAGTATATGCAAAAAAAACCTTAAAGGAAAGTTCACATAGGTGAAGATACTCATGAGCCCTCCTATAAACCAGGCACAATCTCTGCAAGCCAAACACAGAAAGGTACCATGAGTGAATTACCTTAATGTAAACCCTAGTCAAGGCTTCAGTCAAGGCTTGAATACACACTAAGCAGATACCTTGACTACAACCCCATGAAACACCCTGAGCCATAATCACCCAGCTAAGCCACTACCAAATCCTTGGCCCACAAAATATGTGAGATAATAAATGTTTACTCTAAGTTTCATGGTAATTTGTTACACTTGAATAAATAACTATAATATTTCCTCCTTATCAATGGGGGAATATATCCCAAGACTTCCCAGTAGATGCTTGAAATCACAGATAGTATTGAAGCCTCTTTATACTATACTTTTTCTTATACATACATAATAGGTGTAACATTTAATTTATGAATGAGATTAATGGGTAGAACAATTGTAACAACATACTATAATAATAAAAATTATATGAATATGGTTTCTCTCAAAAGTAACTAACTGTACTTTCACCTTTTAATATTAAAGAAGTATTCTTCAGCTTCTCTTTCCCATATCTGAATGGCCAGCATCACTACTCTTGCTCTTTACATTATTAAGTAAAATAAGGCTTACTTGAACACAAACACTGCAATGCCATTAGAGCAAATCCGATAACCAAAATGTCTACAAGGTGACTAATGGGCAGGCTGTATGTATAGGGTGGAAGGATACACAGGAAAAAGGAAGAATTCATATCCTGGGCTGGGTAAAATAGGACAGTGTAAGATTTCATCATGTTACTCAGAGAGCTCAACTTAAAACTTGTGAATTATTTATTTCTGAAACTTTTCACTTAATATTTTCAGGTTGCAGTTGACCACAGGTAACAGAAATCAAGGAAAGTGAAAATGTGAATGGGGTCTCCATTTCAAAGAGAAACTAAGAAGAATGCTTTTGTTTAACTTCTCCAGCTCTGTTATTAATTATCTGGTCATTTCACCAAAACATTTAACCTTAACATTCCAGATTTTTCAGATCACCCATATAGAACATGTTTCTTCTAGCTTTGCTTGTTAAATACATTAATAATCCTAAACTTTAAAAAAAAATTATAATTCTTAACAGAAAACAAAAATATCAATTATATAACATGTAGCCTATTTTACCAATAGTCATATCTCAGTCTGTGTTCCAAGTCCATAACACGATCAAAATTTTTTCTTATTACTAGTCTTTGGACCTGAAGCTGCAGTGCTGATACGCACAGCAAACAGAGTATCACTTAATTTATCTAAAAATACTGTTGTACATGGTGGACAAAAAGCACTTACTGCATGCCAGTAGCTATCGTAAAAGCTTTATATTAACCATTTAATCCTCAACAATGCCATGAGGAATGTTGTGTTATCCCCATTTTACAGACATATAGAGGTAAGGAAAGATTAAACTTTCTCAAGGCCATATTGACAATCAATAGCAGAGCTGCAGTTGAACACTTTAACTTCTGAACTATGAACATATGTTGGCTCTCATAATCTATAATCTACTTATTAAGTACTATGGTAGTCAAAGACCATGTGCTTTGGAATTAATATATTTGAGTTTTAAAGCACAATTCTACCCTTTCTATCTGCATGATTTTACAACTCTAAATCTCTCAACTCATCTGTAAAATCGGGGTTATTTAAAAATAGGTTTCATTTTTATGAATACTAAATGAAAATATGAATAAAAACCACACTGTACAATGTTCAACCTATAATCAGTAGTTATTTTAGTTATGTTTTATATTAAAACCAATGAAACTTAAGCTTCAAGAACCTTCACTTTCACATCCCCTTCCAAACACTGTACCTAATTTCATTTTCTTGACTTTTCTTTAAAGGAGCCTCTAAATGTTATGACCTTTAGGTCCCACAAAACCTGAATCTTTACTTCTACTCTTTCCATTATTTCAACAGTGAAGCAAGTCCAGTAGGTTCCAGTTCTGGTTAAGAGGGAATAAGCATACTTCATCTCGTCTGTTCTACTGTGAGTAGCAATAAAACCTCGACAGAATTCACACGACAGCTAAAAGTAGCTGGGAACTGGGAGAACAACAAAATATGAAGCACTATTTCCTCTATTCTGTTATGTGCTGGGTCTCAAGTCTTTCTGTGGTATCAGGAGGCAGCAACATCAGACCCTACAGGAAAGGAATACAAAAACTCAAAGAAAGGGAACCTTCATCTCTTATTAGTGGAACACTGGTCCCAAGAGAATGGGGGAAACCCCTGTTGCTTCTCCCTCCACCCCCTCTTTTTATCACTGGAACTGTATGAAAAATTATGTTAATGAAAGATCTGAGTTTTCTAACCAGAGACCCATAAAGTTATTTAGGGATGAGAGAGAGGAAGGAAACTCAGTGAAGTGATTACTTCAAGTCATTTATGAACTCTTGGTCTCATCCCAAATTATTCAAGTGTGGGTCAGATCCAAAACACCTTATATTGACATGAAAAACTGAAGGACAAGACTGTCCAATTCCCAAACTGGCCACTGGGTGGCAAGTTAGTGTGAAAAATCCAAATACCAATAAAAAGATTTGGAAAACTGAACCAAATGACATAGAAACCACAATGCACAGAGGGCTGGTTAGAACGTGCGTCCTAAACTTGGTTGACTCAACTGCATACTAAAATTAAAATACTATATTTTCCATAGTATATATATAAAGAAACAAATCTCACATAGTAATAAAATGTCCAAAATAAATCAGCACATGAAGAAATAGGAAAAATCTCAACTCGAATAGAAAAAAGCTTAAGACACCAATCTGAAATAACACAGATGTCAGAATTACCTGAGAAAGATTTTAAGGAAGCTTTATAAGAATGCTCTAACACATAAGGGCTAACACTCCTGAAAAGGATGACAAGATAAAAAGTATTTATGAGGTAAAAATTGGTATAGCTGCTCTGAAAAAGTTTGGAGGTTTGGATACTTCTTGTATAAGCATGTACTTACTACAAAAATATATAATCACACTCCTAGGTATTAACTTTGAAGAAATCAAAACTTATGCCCACACAAAAACCTATCTATAAATGTTACAGTGGCTTTTTTCATAAAATTACTATAAACTGGAAATAACCCAACAGAGATACATGCTTAGTATATATGTATGGGTATGTGTAACAGATTACTGTTCAGCACACACACACACAAAATGGACAACTGATACAAGCGGTACTGATACAAACTAAATCTCAGGTATTATAAGATTACATACCATATCATTCCATTCATATGACATACTCCAAAAGACAAAACTATCTTTGATAATGAAGAACAAATAGTGGTTGCCATGGGGTAGGATCTAGTTATAAATGGACAATACTTAACATATTTATTATTGAAATTTTACACAAAATCTATACATTTTTTTAATTCTTGGAACAATACAAATAAAAAGCCAATCTTCCTGAAAGTTAATATAAAAACTAAAATTTCTTAAAAGCCCAAAGTGGAAGGGGAGAAAAGACAGATAAACTGCTAGAATGAGGGGCTGAGGCTATGGCTCAGCGGTTGAGCGCTTGCCTCGCATACATGAGGCACTGGGTTCAATCCTGAGCACCACATAAAATAAATAAAGATATTGTGTTCATCTATAACAAAACAAAATATTTAAAAAAAAACTGCTAGAATGATGATGAATAAAAGATAAGGGGTAAGTTATATCACTTGATTGACTAGAAAGCATTTGTCCCACTGCATGAAAGGCCAGTGGAATCAACTGAACTGCAACAGGCCTGAAAATGACTTATAAAGGAGTAATCCTACCCAAATGCTTCCTTTTCTACTGTATATACAAAACCAAGACCAAAATAGCACATGGAAAGAAAATCAAAGAATACTGTGTCACTCACTGCCTGTCACCAGGCAGCAACTCATGTCTTCAAACTGAATGATATATAAATTATCTGAGATGAGAATCTCTGTCTTTGAAAGATCCATTCCAATGTTAAAAATTCCACCTGGAATTCTAAACTATATACTCCATAATACAATCAATGCAGTTTTTTTTTCCTATGAAATGAAATGAAAATAAATAAATAAACTGGCCATCCAGTAATGCCAACAGGGCACAAACAAAGTCCCAACAAAAGCTAGGTCTCTCTAGCTGAAGGACCAGGAAAAGGGCCACATAGCAAGACAGAAAACTTTAAAACAGAATAACTGTTCTATATAACTAGAACATCACAGAAAAAGCTATTATCTACCACTACCATCCAAAATCAAGCACAGAACCTAGACTTCCACACTTGACAGATTGTAAAGATGAATCACAACTCCCACACTGGGGTGGTGACACAGAAGGACCTTGGGCTTTTATCTCCCACTACTCACACACTCAGTGGAAATCATCTGTGAAGATACAACTTCCAGTCACATACCCAACAGTGATGTTTCCCTCTCTCCCTTCATGAGTTAGATCACAGAAGACCTAGTAGACAATTTCAGGATGTTGACCACTGCCCAGCAATAATACGACCAACTCATACTTCCCACTCCTAACCCAGTGTGTACCAGTGAAGGCCATTCAGAAATTAGTAGTGAAAGACTCCTAGCCCATCTCATTAGGGTGGTATCAGCAGAAGCCCATTGGTGGCAGAAACATCCCAACAGTAACAAGGAGCCCTTTTTCCCTCAGATATTAATGGAGTCCAGGAGGAGAACAAAACCTTATCATCTTGTAGTAATGAGATGAAATCATGTCTTCCTCATGCTACAGCAATGTCAGAAAAAGCAGCTAAAACAGGAAGTTTAATTAAATAAGATCCACAGTCTCACAACATAATACCAAAAAATATCCAGATTTCTTTTAAAAGTCACTTCGCATACCAAAAGGAGGAAGGAATATCTCCATTTGAATGAAAAAATACAATCAAAAGATGACAAACAAATATGAAAGAGATGCTAGAAATTATCTGACAAAAAATATTTAAAGCAGTAACCATAAAAATGCTTCAGTGAGGGGCTGGGGTTGTGGCTCAATGGTAGAGCGCTGGTCTTGCATGTGAGAAGTACTGGGTTCTATCCTCAACACCACATAAAAATTTAAAAAAATTAAATAAAGGTATGGTGTCCATCTACAACTAAAAATTTTTTTAAAAATGCTTCAGTGAACAACTATGAACATGGCTGAAACAAATGAAAACATAAAACATCTCAGCAAAGAAAGAAAACATAAAGAGGAACCACATCAAAATTTTTGAACAAGCCAGGCGCGGTGGTGCAAGCCTATAATCCCAGCATTTAGGGGAGGCTGAGACAGGAGAATTGCGAGTTCAAAGCCAGCCTCAGCAATGGCGAAGCGCTAAGCAACTCAGTGAGACTCTGTCTCTACATAAAACACAAAATAGGCCTCGGGATGTGGCTCAGTGGTCGAGTGCCCCCGAGTTCAATCCCTGGTACCAAAAAAAAAAATTTTTTTTTTGAACAAAATATAAAACTTAATGAGTTCAACAGTAGAACAGAGGGGGAGAAAATTAGTAAAACAGAAGTGTTGGAAATTATCCAATCTGAACAAAAGAAAGAAAATATATTGAAAGAAAAAAAATACCAAACAAAGCCTCAGAGGACCTATAGAACAATAAGAAAAGATATGAAATCCATGCCACTGTCATGAGGTGGAGGGCTGAAGAAGTACTCAAAATAATGGCCAAAAACTTCCCATACACACATACAAACATACCAAGAAATATCACAGTGAAACTTCTGAAAATTAATCATCTCCCTTTCTTCCCCAATATTGAAAGCAACAAGAAAGAAAAAGCTTACTTATATATGAGTAACAATTCAAACAGCTGATATCTCATTAGAATCCACAGAGGCCAAAAGTAGTGGTACAGTGTTTAAGTACTGAAAGAAAACAACCACAAACCTAGAATCCTTTGCCCAGAAAAAATATCTTGCAGGCATAAAAAGTAAATAAAGACCTTCTCAGAGGAAGGGAAACTGAAGAGAATTTTCAGTAGCAGACCAATCTCAAAAGGGTAGCAAAAAGAGTTCAATAAACAGAAAGAAAAAAAGAAAGAAACTAAGAACATCAAGAAGAAAAACGTGGTAAACAAAAACATGGGTAAATACAATAGGTTTTCCTTCTTCAAGTTTTCTAAATTATGTTTGATGTTTAAAACAAATTATAAAATTGCCTAATAACATTATCTACTGTGGTTCTAAATGTGTGTAGAAGCATTTAAAACAATATATGTTTATAGATAAACATACTAATTAAAATATTAGCAGTGGTTAAAAAACATGGCCTAAGTATATGGTATACAAGAAACTCATTTAAAATATAACAGGTAGAGCTGAGTGC
>PVHX01006176.1:0-62428 GCA_004024805.1 Geosciurus inauris | reverse complement strand
GTAGAATAAAGGAAGGGAAAAGAGGAGGGCAAAGAGGAAGGAAAAAGGAAGTACTAGGGACTGAAATGGAACAAATCATATTCTATGCATGTATGATTAGGTCAAAATGAACCCCAAGGGCTGGGGATATAGCTCATTTGGTAGAGTGCTTGCCTTGCATGCACAAGGTCCTGGGTTAAATCCCCAGTACCACCAAAAAAAAAAAAAGAACCCCAATATTATGTATAAGGAGAATGTAAGAAAGAACACGAGATAGGACAAAAAGAAGATATATCAATCCTAAATGTGTATACACCAATAACAGAGCTACAAAATATGCAAGATAACAATGTACAGAACCAAAGGTAGCAACAGACAAATCCATTATTACTATGGGAAACATCACATTCTTTTCTCAGTGACTGATAAAACAATTAGACAGAAAATCAGAAAGGATAGAAAAACTCAACAAAATCGTCTATCAACAGGATCTAATTGACATTTAAAGAATACTTGACCCAACAACAGCAAAACACACATTCTTTTTCAAGTGCCCATTTCTACTGCCCAAAGAACACATACCAAGGAGACTATATGCTAGGCTATAGAACAAGCAATTCAATAAAATTTAAAGAACTGAAATCCTACAGGGTGTTCTCTGATCACTACAGAAGAAAATTAGAAATCAATAACAAAAAGGTAATGGGAAAATTCCTAGATGCTTAGAAACTAAGTAACACACAAAGAATCCATGAATCAAAAGCCTCAAGGAAGATTTTAAAAACACAATGAATTGAATGAAAACATAGCACATCAAAATTTGTAAGACACAGCTAAGTCAGTGCTCAGAGGGGAATTTGTAGCACTAAATATTGTTCTTTTTTAAAGAGGAAACCTTACAAATCAGTAATTGAAATTCCCATATCAAGAATCTGGAAAAAGATCAAACTAAACCCAAAGCAAGCAGAAATTATGAAAATAATAAAGGTATAATTTTGGTATTACTTAACTACCAAACCAGACACAAGATGGTACAAAAAAAGTACACAACAGTCTCTTTCATGAACATACGTGTCAAAATTTTCTAACAAGGGTTGGGGATGCAGCTCTGTGGTAAAGCTTAGCATGTGTGAGGCCAAGCTATCTCTGGTACTGTAAAAACAAACAAAACCTAACAAAATACAAGCAAACAGAATTCAGGAATACACAAAAATAATTCTACAATATAACCAAGGATTTATTTCAGGAATGCAAAGATGATTCAGTATTCAAAAATAAATGAATATAACCCAATATAATAGGCTACAGGAGAAAATTCATATGATCAAATCAACTGATTCAGAAAAAAATATTAGATAAAATTCATTACCCATTCATAATAAAAAAAATTTCAGGAAGTTAGGAATCAAAGGGGCTTCTTCAACTCGATAAAGAGCATCTTAAACTAACCTCACATTTTAACTGTAAAATACTGAATGTCTTTTTCCTGAAATTATGAAGAGGACAAGCTTGTCTACTCTCATTATTCTTACTCATGCATAAGTCATAAAAAGAAAATAAAAGGCATACAGCTCTGAAGGAAGAAACCAAACTATCGCTATTTACAGATGGCATGATTGTCTACATTAAAATCAAGGAATCTACTAGAAAATCTTCTAAAATAAATGAGTTTATTAGCAAGGTCAGTGAACACAAGTTAAACATACAAAAATTAACTATTTTTATATGTGTATAATGGACATGAACATCAATATTAGAATGCATTACTAGCAATGAGTATGCAAACACCAAAATGAAAAATACAATTTAGAATAACGTTTTATATTAAAATGTAAATCTAACAAAACATGTCCAGGACATGTATGTTAACAACCATAATATGCTAATAAATAAAATCAAAGAGAATCTAAATAAGAGACACACTGTGTTCAATAACTAGAAAACACAATAAGGATGTCATTTCTTCAAAAATTAATATACAAATTTAACACAATTTCTATTAAAACAAAACTCAGCATGATACTTATCTATAAGTATCATAGACATAGGCAAAATTATTCTAATTTTATGTGAAAAAGCAAAGGAATTAGAATACCTAAAACAATTTTGAAAAAGAATACAATGTGAAGAATTGGTTTACATGATTTGAAGACATATAGTAATTAATAAGGAGTTCTATTAGTAGAGGATCAGACATATAGTTTAACAGAACAGAACAGAGAACCCAGAAATAGATCCATACCAATACATCTATATTATTATTATTTAGACAAGGTCTAAAAGCAATTGAATGCAGTAAGGATAGACTTTTCAAACATATGGTGCTGGAGCTAATAGACATTCATAGGCAAAAAGAAAGAAGACCACATGAGACATCTCATTACAAGATCATGGACTTAAATGTAAAATACAAAACTACAAAATCTTCAAAAGATTCTCAGAATTTAGAGCTATTTAAATTTGGGCTGTTGGACTTAACATCAAAGTCATGATCCATACAAGGTAAGACTAATAAAATGGACTTAATCAAATTCAAAATTTTGCTCTGCCAAAAACCCTACGCGTATGATGAAAAAGACAAGCTACAGAAAAAATTCATGAAAACCACATCATCAACAAGTACTAGTATCTACTACAAGAATTCTCAAAACTGAACAGTAAAATAAACAATCTCATGAGCAAAATACATGAACAGAAAATTGAACAAGGGATATATATAGATGGCAAATAAATAGAATATCCATCACAGAAACACAAATTCAAACTATAATAACATAAATGTACACCTACTGAAACAGTTTTTAAAAAATGACACCACCAAATGTTGGTGAGGATACACAGAAAGTCAATCATTCATATATTACAGATGGAAATGAAAACAATACAGCCACTTTGGAAAACCATTTGACAGGGTTTTTTTTTTTTTTTTTTTAAAGGCAACATGCAACTATAATTTGACCTAGGAATTGTAGTCCTAGACATTTATCACAGAGGCATGGGAACTTATTCACATAAAATCATGTACACAAATATTTAAAGCAGTTTTATTCATGATAGCTCCAACAATCTGATAGCTTTGGCAACAATCCCAACTGTCTTTAAACCAGTGAATGCTTAAACTGAATATATCCAGACCACCGCTCAGCAACAGAAAGGAACTACTAAGGGCTGAAGGTATAGCTCTGTGGTACAGGACATGCCTAGCGTGCAGAGGTCCTGGGTTTGATCCCCAGCAATGAACTCCGCCCTCCCCCCACAAAAAAAACATAAAAAAGAAACTACTGGGGCTGGGGTTATGGCGCAGTGGTAGCGTGCTTGCCTAGCACACGTGAGGCACTGGGTTCGATCCTCAGCACCACATAAAAATAAAATAAAGATATTCTGTCCACCTACAATTTAAAAAAATAAATATTAAAAAAAAAACTACTGATACACATCAACATACATCGATCTCCAGAGAATTGTGCTGCTGAAGGAAAAAAGCCAATTTCAAAAAACGCCTACTATATAACTATTTCTAAAATATTCTTGAAACAAAATTATAGAAATGAAGATGAGATTAGTGCTTGCAAAGTGTTATAAAGGAGGTGGGGGCAAAAGAGAAATGGATGTAGCAGTAAAGCAGGAAATATGAGAGACCCTTGAGGTGATGGAAATGTTCTGCATCTTAACTGTACATAGGTCAATACCATAGTTACTAAACTATCATTTTATATGAAATCCAGGTAAAGGACATATGGCATTGCTCTGTATTATTTCAGATATCTAAATGTGAATCTATAATTATCTCAAAATAAAAAGTTGAATAAAAAAATATATAAAGCAGTACTGTGAAAAAATTTAACAAAAAGCAGTTGAGTAGTGCATGTTTCTCCTTCATGCTCCCATCTCATGGGTGTGGGCTGTCTCCTTTTCAGGGGCTTTGGTTAGGGCTACAAAGTTATACTATTACTCTATATTTCTCCTTAATTCGATCTCATTCACTGGGGACTTCAGTTACCATATACCATTTATTGCCAAATTTCTATTTCAAGCCCACTCCACATTTTGCTTTTGAGTATCTCATCGTAGGTAACTCACAAGTACTTCCATATTGCAATTTTAGACATGTCTTTTCTCCCCCTACAGTCCTCAGATGTGCTTCTCTTGGAGCTTTTCCTGTTTCAGAGGTTGTCATTTGCTATGGTCTAAACATTAGCATCCCTCCAAAATTCATACGTTGAAATCCTAACCCTCAGGGTGATGGTTTTAGGATAGGGATCTTTGCAGGGAGAGGGGTTTAGGTTATGAGGGTAGAGCCCTCATGAACAGGTTTAGTGCCCTTACAAAGGAGGACTCTCCACCATGTAAGGACACAGTGAGAAAGTGCAATCTATGAACCAGGAAATGGGCTTTCACCAGATACTGTATCTGCCTTGATCCTGGACAACCTAGACTCCAGACAGTGAGAAATAAATTCCTGTTGTTTATAACCTTCACAGTCAATAGTATTTTATTACAGCAGCCTGAATGAACTATGACATCACTATTGCATCCTACACATAGATGTTGAAGCTAGTGTGAGGTTTAGTCTGGCTTATTCTCACTCACACATAGTCAATCTTAAACAGTTGGTCAGTCCTCTTCCTCCCATCCCCTGCACTGCCACTTGGTTGAAGCATCATTGCAATCATCTCCTGAATGACTTCTGCAGCCTCAACTATGCCCCTTGAAAAGCATTCCTCCAGCAGCAACCAGACTCTTAAAAATGCAAAGTCAAAGCTTCAAGTCTAGCTTATAACTTTTCACTGTTACCTGTGTTTACCATAGTCCTAATCAAAGCATACAAAATCCCATATATTCTTGTTTCTATTTGTGTCATGCCACTGTGCATGCTCTTTTCTAAACTGACCATAATAAGACTTTTAGTTTCTCCGAGGTATTCTGCTATTTGACTTCAGGGCCTTCACACTTCTTTGTACCACTCTCAGCCCAAACTATCTAAAATCTACCTTTCCTTAGACCTTAGTTTATCCATCACTTCTTCTAAAACCGTTTCTCTGAGCCCTCAAATTCAAAGGAGGTCCTTGATAAATTATGAAAGGAATGCCTATCCAACTTTGAATACACCCAAACTAAAGTATTTTAATAAAAAATTACCAATTTTAAAATTTATACAAAGACAATAACCAAAGTAAAAACCAATATATTTCAATATATGTCACATATATTTGATTTGGTACTTTATTTTAACTTAGGCCCACTTGGTAGGCACTTGACATCTATTTGCTCTGGAATTTTCTTAATATGAAGTACAAATATCATGATTCTAGTAAGAGACTCTGTCATTCATAGTCAAACTATGACTATTATTTATTATGAGCAACCAGTATAACTATTTTCCATGATTTTTTGTCATTTGATAAACTTTTAAGGGAAATTTCATACACACATACCCTAACTTTCTTAGAGACTTATAAGCTCAAAAAAATAACATTTTTGTTGACCCTGAAGTTTAGCTCCCCAGTATTCTTTCCAAAGTGTAATAAGCTCCACTGAGTCTTTTAATAACTATGAAAACAATAACAAACACAAAACATGTAAGATATTAGAACATATCCCATAAAAAATGTCTGAAGCTTTAGAAGACATGTCTATAGCACCATCTAAATAGTAACTGACGTAGATGCATACTCAATGTGGCCACATCATCATAATGTTAAGCCTTTACATTTAAAATTCTACCAAAGTATTTATATGAATCTGTGCTTCCTAGAGTAATAGAGTTTTATTAGTACTATGAATTAATTAATTAATTCAACCATCAATCATATCTCTGTCTTTGTCATATTAGTTTTCAACTGTGTGGTTCTATATGGTTCATATATATGTGGTTCTTGGTTCTATACACATTCAATCCTCATTTCCTGTTTTAAAAAAATCTATTTAAAAGCATCATCATAATACATTAAAATAATGGAGGGATCACAGGAATCAATTGCAGTATTTAAGAGGAAAAGCCATTAAAAACAATGAAGTAATGTAAAATATGCTACGAAATAGGAGGTAGACGTGGAAATATTTATTTATTAAGACACAGGAAGCGAAGGACGGTTTAAAAACGCAGCTTCACAAGGTGTGACTGCTGATATTACACCATCCTTGCATTAACAAGACCAGGGGTTTCCAAGCTGTGAGAGAGACAGCACATACAATCAAACCTGTATAAACTAAAAGGCTGGAAGAGTAGCCTAGTCTAACTGACTAAATTTACTTATAAAACCTTTTTGTTTCAGCCGGGTGTGGCGCAAGCCTGTAATCCCAGCACTTAGGGAGACTGAGACAGGAGAGAATCTGGAGTTCAAAGCCAGCCTCAGCAAGGGCAAGGCACTAAGCAACTCAGTGAGACCCTGTCTCTACATAAAACACAAAATAATGGCTCAGGTCGAGTGGCCCTGAGTTCAATCTCCAGTACCAAAAAAAAAAAAAAAAAAAACCTTTTTGTTTCAACAACTGCTATCTAAAACCTTTCTAAAATGTTTTGAGGTATGCCTTCTTGCTTTTGTAAGTACAGTACAGTGAACATAATTAAATCTCAGATATTAAGAGTAGGCCTTGTTGTGAGCATCCATTTTCACTGGAACCTAATGAAAATGTGGACATTTGGATTTTTTGAGTTAGATGTATATAGACTGGCCCTAGGCTATTTATTCTTTTGGAACTTTTTTTTTCTCTTCTTTACTACACGGCTTAAAATCAATTTTTAAAAGGAAGAAAAGGAGCTTATTTCCCTATAAGTCAAGAGCAGGAAAAATAAACCTGGTTATCTGAGCTCTTACTGTATCATTGGAGCTTTTCTAAAGTAATAGATATTCTTGAAAAATCTGTTCCATTTTCAGCACTGTTACACCAATGAATGCCCAAGGGCAAAGCTTAGGAAACGTAAAATCCAATTCCTATGTAAAGAAGAGGAGTACTGAAGAAAGCTGTTTACTAAATATATCTTATGTACTAAGTATGTTTTATGTACCAAGTACTCTACTAAACACCATGGCTACAGCAAGTCTTCCCTGCCTGTGCCTCAGTTTCAACATCTGCAAAATTAGAAGACTAGTAGCCTCTCCACATACAAAAGCTCTTACTGTGATTCACTAAGAGCAAAGTAGTGTTACTGTACCATTCACTGAGTGTATGCACACACACGTGCACATGAAAGCAGTCAGAAAGCAAGTGAGAGAGAAAGAAAAGTATGGGGGAATATTTAACTCTCCAAGAGAAGCTAAGATGCCAAATCCCTAAGAAAATTATACTCTGTAGTTAACTGAGGAATGTTAATTAGTCATTTTACTCCTCTTTTTATTACTTTGGGCAAAACATTAAATGAATAACAAATTCATGGTTGGGCTGTATGTTAAAATGCTATGGGGTTAAATATTAAATATCCAAATGAAGAAAGTGAAGAATCCATGGAGATTCTCTATTTCTTTCAGTTTTCTCTGAAATCTTACCTTAAATGACAACTGTATGGGCACTATGGCTGGGCACCAACAGAGCTGGATTGGGATTCTAGTCTTTGCATTAGCGAACTCTGTAATCTTGTCAACAAAACATTTCCTTCTATTTCTATCATCAAAAATGTACGACAAATGCAACACATTTCATTTTAAAATAAAGATGTTATACCAATAGCCCTGAAGAATGCCATGGATATGACGCATTTTGACTCTGGAAAGGCATTTGACCAAGTACTGAACAAAGACACTAGGACAGTCTATAAGTCGAATGAATTCTTAACTCCGAATAGCAAGTTTTGAGTAATGAAACAGAGAAAACACTGGAAAAATAAAATTCACAAGATTAAATTTAACTATGGATCCAAATGAATCTACAGAACACTCTTAATATTGCTGCTATGTGCGTGTAATAAACTCTGACATCCAGTTTGGATATATCATTCTCCCTGTCCGGAATAACTGATTCATTGGTTTCCCCCATTATGTTTCACAAGTATAAATGTAAATACTGGGACTACAATGAAAAAGAAAAATCTACAAGCATAGAGAGGCCTGATTTAAGTAAAGTTCATGAGAAAAAGCACTAAGATCTTCAGCTGACTTGAAGCTCCACATGAATCAACAGTGTAACAAGGGTGCCAAAAAGCATAACCTTAGCCACCGAAACTAGAAGTGTAAAGTCCAAAACAAGGGGTTAGAGCTTTACTGTATTCTCAGCATGCTCTGCATTTTGTGCTGGATACCAAAGAGCCAGAATGATCGGTTAAATCCCAAGAGTACCTTACTTAAGAGTAATGCTGACAAACAAGGAATTCCAGGAAGGGGAATGACACACTATTTAGCCTGGAAAAGCTAGGTCTTAGATGATATTAAATACCTGATGAGGAGGAGATCTAACAGGACACATTCCAAAGCAGATTTGGTGTTGAGACAAATAGTACACAAAATGGAATCAGTACTGGGAATGCTGAGGTAAAGCAACTGTGGTCAATCTTGGCTATGTTCAAAATACCTGTGATTAATTTTAAAACTATCAATGCCCTGCCCCTGCCCCCAGCTAAGGAAAGTGAATTTCGGGTGGGGGTGGGGGGACTGAGCAATGACAGCTATTGAAAGCTCCCCTGGGATTTCTAATGTGCATCTCACTTGAGAATAAGAAAGGTAAATACAATCAGGGTGGCTACCTGTCCATGTTTGGTGCAGAAGGGATTCCTTATCGGAAATCTGCATTAGTCTTCCCAGATCTCTTATGCTCTGGAAACTTTTGTTGATTTATAATCTGTTTTTTCCTTCTGTGATTCTGGGGAACCTAGGGCCTTGGGCTTGCTGGTCAAGCACTCTACTATGGTACTATATCCCAGCCCTAGAACCCTTTAAATTTCATTTAAAGGGAATAATACTCTCCTAAAGGGAAGATTTAAGTTGGGTTATAATACCATATTCTTGAATAAGAGGTTTCAAAGATTAAGTACTACTATTTTGTAAAAAAGACCAGTACAAAACCTTCATGTGTAAATAACCTATAAATTAATTTCAAAGTTTGATAAAATAAATTTAAAACTTGCTAACATTCAAGTTTTCATTTCTTCCATGATAAAATAATTACAATCAAGCAAAAAATATTTGATAGTTTGAATGAACTCTAACACCAGTAGTAGTTTATCCTACATACATAATAAAATGCTATATTTTCCTGCTTGAAATATCAACTTTCTGTAACAGAATAGACTGAATTTTTAGTAATCAATATACAGTTTTCCATGCTTCCTTCAATATTGGCTACACTCTTGCTCTTGATCCTTTTCTTTGACTACTGAATAAAAACATTTATACAGGTTTCCTAATCTCCTTGGAAAAAAGACATCAGTGTGTGTTCAAACGCCTTCTGGCCTTAATATAGGTCAGGCATCAACAGTAGTGAGTTAAACTTGTAAATTTTAGCGACCCCTCCAGATTTTTCCACTTAGATGTAACACACCCTCTAAACTTTAAAACTTTCACTTTAGATTACAGTAAAATATCAACCATTTACTTTTACTTTTACCATCTGTCAGTGTAAAAAGCTCCTAATGAATCTGAAGCTTCTTCTGGGCTACTTGAAGTCTCTCTCATTAATCTTTGTCATGTGGCTCATAAATAATGAGAGAGGTATTAAAGATCATCATCTTGTTTACAGACAGCCACCACCAAAAGAGCCTGGAATTGGAAATAACACCGTGATGTGACCAGACGTATTTAGCCTGAGAGCATGTCGGGAGCCCTGATGTGGGGACGAAGCACACATTTAATTTCTTTTTTTCTTTCTTTCTTTTTTTTTTAACCACTAAGCTGGTTAACTGCACTTTAGTTCAAGTAATGATTGCCTTTTTCATATCAAAACACTAGAAAGAATTACGACCTTATAGCCATTTGAGCAGCTGCTGGACGGGCAGATTGCTCCACAGCCAACAGTCACCTTCCCATTTTTCAAGCACATACCTCTCATAGAAATGTTTTCAGTGCAGCAGTCTACAGAGCTGGTTATAACACCGGCACGATGTGACAACAAAATTCATGATGATTTTGCTTTTTCAGCCTGCCCCTTTCTTTTTTAAAAAATTCTTTTCTTGACCTTCATCTCCCAAAGAAAACCAAACCAACAATACTTCCACAAAACCTGCCTCAGTCTTAGGAATATAACGCTTTCAGTGAAAGCAAACAAGCTTTATAGGAGAACAGCTTTCAGAGAAGCAGGAAGCTGATCTGAGCAGCAGAGAGCAGGGATGGGGCGGAGCAGAAAGGAACTGAGCTGGGGGAAAGCGAAGCACAGACAGTCCTGGCCGCTTCTAGTTACTTATTGACACTTTCCTCTAATAGCACAGATTTATGAACAGGGTGAGCATCCGTCCTGCCATACCTTTTCTTTCTTTTACGAATTTCTGTCAGTTTGGTAAACTATCATACAGGGGAAAGTAAGGCCTTACAGCCCCGCCAGAGCCCAGTTGCAGGGAAATGATGTAAGCTTCCCACCTCCCACCAGCCCCCGCTCTGCCAATCCACCTCTACTCTGACCTGTTCATATCCCCTCCCTCGCCCAGGGGCACTGCCCTGGGGCTGAGGGGCCCCAGGCTAGCCTAGCTGTGTCCTACTGTGCAGCACACAGTATTTGCCAGGGAGTAAGGAATATTTTTGTTTTCAGAAAGTCTTCAATGAGAAAGTAAATGCCTTGCTATTTAAAAAATAATGCTGAATGACCAAAAGCTAGTCAGTTCCCAGGACAAATATCGCTAAACAGTTCTGAGGTGAGAAATGCAGTTTACCAAAAGCCAGCAGAAGGTGTGGTATATAGCAAGGGGTGTAATACTGGGAATTAGAAGACAGCAGTTCTACTTTTTTAATACCACCTCTGTGATCTGCTAGCTTAACCTCTCTAGTTTTGTTTTCTGTAAAATAAAAGAAACATAAATTATATGATATCTCATATATTTGGTGATATACAAATGACAATAGTCACTTGTCATTTTATAAACTGCTATCCAAAAGAAAAAAGTGAGTTGCCAGACTGTGGCCAAGTGTTTTGCAGTTTACTCAGCAATCTTTTAAAGATTTACTTTGCCAAGTCAGACTAGCATAAGAAAAATAGTGAAAAAATTTAGAGGAAGTTCAAGTGCAAATTCTGATCTGAAAATTTTGTAGAGAATTAGGGTTATGGAAACTCATGCTCAGGAATGACAACTGATATACAGATGTATGGAAGCAATTACGACATATAACATTACCCCAGACAACATAAACCATTTGCTTTGGCTAGCAGTGATAAAAATTTAAAGAACTCACCAAGAATTTTTTTAAAACTTTTTAAAATTAAGAGCTCATCACTTACTGGTTGCTAGCACAATCCTCTTCAAACAGATATGCAAATTCCTGGAAATACAGGACTTTTCAAAGGTTATGCAGAAGGTAAATACTTTCCAGATCAACTTTTCTAAGCACTCTTTCCTAAAACCGGTCTACCTTAGAGTGCCCCTAGAGCTGGGTGCGGTGGCACAAGCCTGTAATCCCAGTACTTTGGGAGGCTGAGACAAGAGAATCCTGAGTTCAAAGTCAGCCTCAGCAAGGCGAGGCACTAAGCAACTCAGTGAGACTCAGTCTCTAAATAAAAACACAAAACAGGGCTGGGGATGTGGCTCAGTGGTGCCCTCAGTTCAATCCCCAGTACCAAAAAAAAAAAAAAAAAAGAATGCCCTGGAGACTGTTAGTTTTTCTCACCTTCTCTTTTTCAAACATCCTTTTTCTCCACTTTATAAATTCAGGGCACACAACTTACCCATCACAAATCTCACTCTGGGGCATATCGTGGAGTAGGGGGAAAAACCCTCTGGGCTGGACACAGGAAACAATTAGAAATACCAGTCAGTGAAAAGTGAATGGCCTGAATCTAAACACTCTTCTGCAATTCAGGTAGCTTTGCCAGTTTTTTGCTTTGAATAAAACAGGGGGAGGTCCTGATTGAATTGTCAGCTGATGAATCATTAAAGATCACTTAAATGATAGATCACTGGGATTCTGAATACATCCAGGAGTCCAAATAAACAAGTGACACTACTAACTTAATACTTCCATTCTCTTCAACATATGTAAATAAAATTCCACAGTATATGTATTTAAAAAGAATGAAAAGTATACTGATTATTAATCAACTGATGTTGAGCCAACTGGAAAAATAAAACATGCATAAACATTTTGAATAAAATTGTGTTTTATCTCTAATATTCCTTATCAAAATTTGTGGCTTAATGCTTATTATTTTGATCAACTATGTACTAATCATTACTCAATAATCTCTTCTTTAAAAATCAGTTATAAGTCAGTACAGTGGCACACACCTATAATCCCGTGACTTCAGAGGCTGAGGTAGGAGAATCTGAATTTCAGGCCAGCATTGATAATTTACCAAAATCTCTCTCAAAAATAAAATAAAAATGGCCAGTAATTCAGTGGTAGAGCATTCCTGGGTTCAATCCCCAGTACCACCGCCCCCCCCAAAAAAGATCACTTAGAACCATATAGCCATATAAAATAAAGTTTTATCACAAAAGAATGATAAAGTCATTAATAATAGACTTTTGAACATACTACGTAAGGATCAAATCTGCTAAGGAAAGTGTAATAAAACTAAGATTTCAGGCTGCTACAGAAGAATGCACAAATGCATAATGGAAGGTAGTATTTAGAAAACATAGTATTACACTAAAATAAATATATTTAAGAATAAAATAACAATTTTATTTAAAAATCCAATGTTTATAATAACAATTATACCTTTAGCAAATAAGTTAAACAAAATGAAAAAATCTGCATGTCACTTTAGCCCATGATTTCCAAATTCCTAAATTCCTAGAAGCACAGAACAAAGCTTTCAATTTCCAGAAGTAGCAAATAAAATTCAAGTAACATCAGAGGGGGAAAAAAAAGTTTTTTAAAAGTTAACATACACCTATGCTGTTTAAAATGTCCATATGATTAAACTAGGTACATTATTCTCTGCCATGAATTATTATATAGTTACCATTATTACAGTCTCACTTGATTATTATGTGATTACTATTTTACTATACTTTCACTTAATCCTCTATATACCTCTACCATTATATCTAGGTTACTGGTTGTCAGTCTGAACCTGAAATGTATTTAAGTTAACTGCCTGCAGTTACACTGTCCGGATTCAAATCCAGACACACAGAACTCCAGAATGACTGCTCTTGACTAAAACAAGATGCCTCCCAGGAACTGCAGAACAGAGCAGGAATGCTGATGCCACTCCCTGCTGCAGTGTCTGCTGCTAACAGCTGCTTCAGCAGGGCAAGGAAACATCCTAGGAAACTCTGCTGAACCCTACGTCAGGAACTTGCATCCTAGTTTTGCCTGTCTCCTCTACCTTCATGATCCTGAGCAAGTTATTTAACTTTTCTAAGCCTCAATTTCCTCATCTATAAAAAGTAGTAACAGTCGTACAGGGATCAAAATAGAGTATCCTCATTCCAAGCGAGGTATAAATATGAGTTTCCTAAATAATAACAACTAATTTTTTAAGTCCTTACTATGTCTGGTCTTAATTCATTTAATTCTCCCAACAATCCTATGGCATAGTTGATACAATGATTTTTATTACTATTTTATCAATGAAGACTTTGTCCAAGAGAGGGAAGGCAATTTGCGTAAAGTCATGAAGCTAAAGGGATAAAAGAGCTAGCATTTAGGCTAAATAATGAGACTTCAAGGATCATAGTCATTGGGACTACTAGTTGTCTGGAAATAACAACACTATTTTTGGATTCTCACCATCATCATTATCACCACCAACCTTTTCTATAGTTCACCTAAAGGGTCTTGAGACTAGAAAGCACTCAGTAGTGAGACACAGAAACAATATGAGACTAAAGGCAATTAAAGGCTTCAGAGAAGCAGGAGGCTGTTCCCAGAAGAAAATAATGTACAGCAGAATGAAGAGATTAAATATAGGCCTGAAACTCAAAAATATGAAGAAGTTATCAGCTACTACACAGGGGACACAAAAAGGAAACTCAGCCCAAGAAAGAAAAACATGTACTTATAAAATTTTATAAGGTACCTAAGAGAAATTTTTTAAAAGGAAAAAAACCAACATTTATAATTTGAGGTCTTACCTACTTAATAATTTTTCTCCAACTAGGACAGCAGAGGATATGATCATTTTAATCAACCATCACTGATGATTTGATCTAGGTAAAATGAAAATCATTTGCATCTGCAAGTATCAGAGCCCAGTAAAACATCCCTCTGAGCCAAGCGCACAGTGGTGCAAGCCTGCAATCCCAGGACTTAGGGAGGCTGAGACAGGAAAACCACGAGTTCAAAGCCAGCCTCCTCGGCAATGGCAAGGCACTAAGCAACTCAGTGAGACCCTGTCTCGACATAAAAACACAAAATAGGGCTCGAGATGTGGCTCAGTGGTCGAGTGCCCCTGAGTTCAATCTCCAGTACCAAAAAAAAACAAATCCCTCTGAACTATTTTTTCCAAATCTTAAATCATGTACTCATGCAAATTTATTTCTGGTGTCCTTTGAACAACTGTGTTTGGGCTTTTAATCTACATTGTTTTCCTCTACACCTTTTTTTTTTTAAATCAGGGATTCAACCCAGGAGCACTTAACCACTAAGCTACATCTCCAGCCCTTTTTTATTTTGAGACAAAGTCTCATTAAGTTGCTGAGGCTGGCCTTGAACTTAGTATCCTCCTGACTTGTCCCTGGAGTTACATGTGTTTACCACCATAACTAGCTCTCTATAACTTCTACCTAATTTCATCAAATTTTCTTTTGTCACTGAACTTATTCTAGAAGCCTATCTCCTCAGACAGTGATAATCTTAGTTCAACAGAAATGATGAGAATTTAGTGGACTAGTCATTACTTCATGGACAATTGGTTGGGAAATAAAAAGGAAGCCCCCTGTGTCCATGTTTCAGAGTCCTCTTCAGTGATATTGGTTTTCAGACAAAAGCTATGCCTTAGGGTCATGATCACTTAAAATTTATTAACTAGCTTAGGGGGCTTTGGTTATTTATCCAGTAAAGTGCCTAGCACAAGGTTAGTGTCCAACAAACACTTTCATATTGGTTGATTGACTGCTGCTATTAGAACTGTCATAGGCCAAAAGCAGACTCTCCATGAACTGCCCAAAAAATGTGTTAAAACATTTAGAAAAACACCAAGAAGTCTCTAAAATCAGAAAATTAGCTTTTTAGAATTATAAAGCTACACTTACATATAGTCAGATAATTTTTAAAAATCTAAATAATCACACTGCTACCTTGTTTAATAGTGTTCTTGAAAAATGTAGGGCAAAGGGAACTTTTTACTTTCATCTCAAGGAGAGAAAAAAAACACTCCCCATAAGTGAGGTGGTAATTTAGAAATTGTTGGCCCTTAAGATGTGTATAAGGAGGTTCAGGATCAATGATCACCTAATATTCCTGAAAGTTCCCAAATGTGATTATATCTTGATAAATCTAAACATATCTATTTGAAAAAGTTACCTTGGGGTTCCTAAAAATTGCATGTACCTCTTTTATCAATAAAACCTGAGCTTGTGTGTACTGGAAAACACATCTAAATAAATAAATACACAAATAAACTTTAATGTTAAACTTTAGGTTGTAGGAAAAGATTTAATTTTGAATGTGTCAAAGTTCCCCTAAGATTTCCTTCCATTATTGGGCTCCAAGGGACATCAAGAGTGAACATTCTGGGCTGGGGTTGTGGCTCAGTGGTAGAGCACTTGCCTAGCATGCATAAGGCACTGGGTTCGATTCTCAGCACTGCATATAAATTAAAGATCCATCAACAACCAAAAAAATTATTAAAAAAAAAAAAAAAGATTAAACATTCTGTTCAATACTAATGCTACTATTACATTAAAAATCAGTTTAAGATTTTTTCTTTAAATCAGCCATTTCACAAAGAACAGGTGATGATCTTAATACACCTTAAAAAAAATTAAAAAAATGAAAAGTACATTACATTTTTCATTCAAAAAAAGGGGAGGGGCTGGGATTGTGGCTCAGAGGTAGAGCGCTTGCCATGCATGCGTGAGGCATTGGGTTTGATCCTTAGTACCACATTAAAAATAAATAAAATAAAGTCATTTAAAAAAAGGCTTCACAGGTTTAAGTTTTCCCAAATTTATAAATTGTACTAATCCAGAGAGTTGTTAATTTCTTGGTGAGATTAATATCTAATATAAAGGTACATGCATAGCTAACTACAAATTACATATACGATAACAAAAATATAAACTAAATTACATATACAGTAACAAAAAAATAAGAAAATAAAAACATTTTTGTGCCATAACTATTAGAAAGGCTACCCAGCAGGAATCGACTGACAAGTTAACAGATTATCAAATATTTTCCCTTTACTTCCATGAATTCTTACTAACAGTATTCAGTCATTTATGTTACTCTGCCTCAAGGAAACATTTCTATTATTATATCTGTTAAAATAAATAGAATATTATTAAGAGAGTGGAGTTTGGGCTGGGCATGGTGCGCGCCTGTTATTTCAGCTACTCAGGTAGCTGAGGTAAGAGGATCAGGAGTTCAAAGCCAGCGTAGGCAAAAGTGAGGTGCTAAGCAACTCAGTGAGACCCTGTCTCTAAGTAAAATACAAAGGCCTGGGGATGTGGCTCTGTGCTCCAGTACTCCTGAGAACAATCCCTAGTACCAAAGGAAAAAAAAAGTGGGATTCGGGTCTTCCTTTTAAGTATGCAGTACTATTTTAACATTCACTTATTTTTATAGTTCCTTATAAAATAAATATATTATATTCGGAAGAAACATACTCTTCCAAATCAGATTAGATGTCATTTATTTGCATGTTCTTTTCATCTGATAATTTTTCCTGAGGAAAAAGCATTTCTACTCCAACATCCTTTTAAGAGGTTTCATACTTGAAAGTCACAACTTGAAAATGTTTTATCAAGCCCCTTCTAATTGCAGAAACATCTGAGAATGATCTATTTACATTAAAATGTTCACTGACATAAGGTCAACAAACATATTTTAAAATATTTTTATTTCAGAAAAAAAAATCACTGAAGTAATTATTATTATTCCTATTTTACAGAGAAAAACACTAAAATCCAGAAAAGTCAAGCATTTTCCTACTTAAGCTAAAAATCCAAGATTTGAACTGGATGTTCTCATTCAGTTTTTAATACTAATCAGTTTTTAAATGTGTTCCTCAGTGCAGTATAGCCATATAAAATATGCAAGAAAATTTAACATGATTCTACAACACCACCACCTCCTTTTCTTCTTACCCAGCTTTTAAGCAGCTTTTTTTTTGGTACCAGGGATTGAACTCAGGGGCACTCGACCACTGAGCCACATCCCCAGCCCTATTTGTTTGTTTGTTTGTTTTATTTAGAGACAGGGTCTCACTGAGTTGCTTAGTGCCTCACCGTTGCTGAGGCTGGCTTTGAACTGGCGATTCTCCTGTCTCAGCCTCCCAAAGTGCTGGGATTACAGGTGTGCGCCACTGCACCCAGCTTAAGCTTAAGCAGCTTATTAACTATTTATGCGCTGTAACTTTTTATAAACTTCTTTTATAAGCTTCTTTCTTAATGGACTTACACTGCTTCCCTGAATTTTCAAAGCCATGATTTTGGATCCATTTCTCTCTCTGATTATTTTTATGAGTTTTTTCACTGTCCTATGAAAAATAAAGAATGTCAAGGGACTCACTAAAAAATTCATCTTTTACCTTTAGATGTGTTTTTAAAAAATCCAAGACATTTTTAGAACATAACAGCACCAATGAGATGGGATATCTACCTTGAAAAGTAATGATATGATTCTTTACTTAATCTATAATTATATCCTTAAGTCTCTAGGGTTTGGAAAAACTATCTGGAATTACCCTTTGGGAAACTGGCTGATTCCCAAGAGTGGGCAATGCCTGGAAGCTGATGGTATTTTGAGCTGTATCAGGGAAGTAAGGTCATGGAAGGTCAGTAATGAAGTTTCTAGCAGTACTGGAGCAGGGAAAGCTGTGACCTCCATTGGGACCACACACAACTTGTGCTGCCATTGACGAGTAGAACCTCTGAATCCAGACTCCAAAATTCCTACTAACTGTCCCTAACCCAACTGCAGGGTGGAGGGTCACTGGTATGGCTTTAGATGATGGAGTAAGTGAGTCAATAAGCTGCTGGGTGAGTCACAAGCAAGCAGCCCAACATGGTCACTCAAGGAAAGGGATCCATCTGTCTTTACAGATATGAGGTGAATTTGGTGGTGCTTAAAATAATTTAAAGAAATAGAGAGGGACTGGTAAAATAAGAGAGGCAAAGACTCAGAAAATGGAAGTAAAACAGGTGCACATTCACAAATTTATAAGCAATTATTTTATTTATGAAATCTTTATATTTAAGATGATACAACCTACTAACAAAAATCCCAAGGAATGGTTATTTATGAAAATGTTTCCAAGATGTTTATAAAGATTCACTTTAAAGAAATACTTGACATTTGATATGTAAAACTGTATTATACATGTGAAGTAATAATACTTCTGGGAAAAATGAAAGCTCAAGATCTGTACAAAGGAGGAAAGGACCATATCAGATCCCAAAATGATGAAAAGCAATAAAGTAAAGGCATAAAGGAACTAGCCAAAATTCAGAGTGCATGAAGGAAATCTCTAGTCATCTGTGAAAATTACACTTTAAAATCCAGTTTTTATTTTGCTAGATCTTGCTCTTTCTCTAAATACAATTGTGTGCCTTTTCTGTGATTAAGAAGGCCAAAATTCTCAAAACAGGCACAGAGAAATTCTGATATTTTTGTACCTAAACAATAGTCAGATTCAACTGCTCTGAGATCTTGCCAGAGAAAATGAAGAGTGCAGTTCCACTCCTGAAACTTTGAAAAAGAACTGTTACATGGCACTGCTCACAAATCAAGTTGAGGCTTCAGGCTTTTATGCTTCCACTGGTTAATTTGGGGGGAGGTGGTAGGGATTAAACCCAGGGCACTTAACCACTAAGCCATAGCCTAAGCCCTTTTATATTTTTATTTTGAGACAGGGTCTAAGTTGCTTAGGGCCTCGTTAACTGAAGTTGCTGAGGTTGGCTCTGAACTTGTGATCCTCCTGTCTCAGCCTCCCCAGACGCTGGGATCATAGGCATGCGACACCATACCTGGTGTGAACTTCTTTCAAATGGTGCCTACTGGAATTACTTGATCACTTAAAATAGCACAGCTGAAGCATATGAGTCAGTGGTCATTTCTGATTGTTTTTTCCCCCAAATAATTACCTAGAGTACCAAATGACTTGATTAAAAATGCAATCTGGAAACAAAGGAAGACCACCAGATTAGTAGGCAGAAAATCTAAAAAATAATTCAGAATTAGGATTAAACTACTTTGACTTCAGTTGTTATCTATTTTCTTCAGTCTAACAGCTTTGTTTTCTCAGTTCTTTTACAAAGGTGTAGGGTGGCTGTGCATGGTAGCACACATCTGTAATCCCAGCAACTCCCAAGGCTGAGCAGGAGGATCACCACTTTGAGGCCACCCTTACTTCTTAGTAAGGCCCTAAGAAACTTAGTGAAACACTGTTTCAAAATTTAAAAAATAAAATAAAAAGGGCTAGGGATGTAGTTCAGTGATAAAGTGCCCTGGATTTAATCGTTGGTACCAAAAATAAATAAATGAATAAATGAATGAATGAATATATGTATGTATATATGGTAAAGAACCAACCACATTTCTTTATCTCTCCTAAGAACTAACAAGATGGTTCAACAGTGGATGCTCAATAGATATTTACCCATAGAATTAACAATCTCAAATAATAAAAAAGGTCCCCTTTTTTCATCTGCTAAGGAAAAATGTGCATTAAAAATAGCATAAAATGATGTCTACAGGTTATACTGTGATATGTCAAAAGGCCAAATGAAAAATTCACCTGATAAATGACAGAAATGAAAACAAGCAGTGAAACATATCCTAATTCTGACAATTCGGGTGTTCTTTGAAAACATTATGTTTCACTTAACTTGGGATTTCTTATATTCATGATTATTCATTAGTAGTTGTTATATGTGATTTCTATTAAAATAAACAAATATTATCTATAATCACAATGTTACTGACATTTTTGACTCCCAGTGTTTTGGCTTTTTAATCCCAAACCCTGAAACTATAAGTAGGAATTTTAAATCATTTTATGTTCAATTTTTACCCAATTCTTTATTTGCTTGCATTAATATTAATGGCTGAATATACATAACATATATGTATTTATTATATATAATCTTAATGGCTATATGGGTATGTGCACGTGTGTGTGTTCGGTGGTGGCAGGGATAGAACTCACGGGTATTCTACCACTGAGCTTCATCCCTAGTCCTTAAAAAAAAGTTTTATTTTGAGACAGGGTCTCACTATGTTGCTGAGATTGACCTTGAATTTGCAATACTCCTGCTTCAAGCTCCCAAGTAGCTACCAAAGTGAAGACCACCATGCATGGTTTAGGGTTTTTTTTATTGGAATTGGGAAACTGAAGTACAGAGAAGTTAAGCATCTTGAACAAAGCTACCCAGTTAATTAGTGATAAGCTGGGATTTGAACCTAAAATATGTGATTTCAGAGCTCATGCTAGTAATCAAATTGTTTGAGTGTATTATATGCCACACACCTCTGACCTTCCTCCTTCCTACATCTCATTCCAACACATTAGCTTCTGGCTTATCTCCAACGTGAAATGGCTACTAATCCAGACTGGCTTCTTTACTGATCCTCCAACTCTCTCTCTTTCCATTCCCCCATCCCATGCACCAAGCTCCTTCCCTTACTTTGTGATCAGTGTTGCTCACAGGGCTCTGTCAGTTTATATACCTGTCAGTGTCAGAACTCACGTACCCATACCTGGCTTCTCAAGGTCTACACCTTTTAAGACCTGGCTCATATCCCCTGTCCTCCAAACAGTCATATGAGATCAATAAGAACCTCCATTCACTCATTCATTCAAATCACTCAACAATTACTTTTGTAAGACCTACTGTGTACCAGGTACTGCTTTAGGTGCTTGAATAAAAAAGGCAGCAAAGCAAACAAGGTCTCTGCTTCCAGAAAAACAGGAGTAAAAAAATGCAAGCATCATTCCTGTCAGTGATAAGCATTACAAAAACAAGGTAATTTCTGTACAATTTTTTTGGCTGTCTTTTGCCAACCTGAGTTAAAACAATGAATTACTGAAAAGCAGGGTTTAGCACATAAAAGGGTCACTTCAGTGATGAGTATATTAAAACATGTATAAGTGAAGTGGAAGGGAGGGAAAGGTGAGGGAGGATGAAACCGTAGGACACAGGACGGGAGGAGGAGCAGGAGAAGGGAGGGAAGACCACCTCAAACCATGAAGAAATCATTTCATCTCTGTTGCTTCCCCTAATTAGGCTGCTAACTCCTACAGCAAGAGCCTTGAGCCTGCAAATGGGTGTTGGTCTGGCCTGCCTAATGAAGAAAACGAAGTAAGGGATTTTAGGCAGAGTGTTCATCTCCAGTTAAGCTATCCCCACTATTTTCTCTCCTCTTATCCAAGCCCCCATTCACAGTCATGTTCCCTTCGTGGTGCCTACAAGCATCTATCTGCCCACCAATAGGTTTTCTTTTAGAACAGTGATCCAAATTTTAATAACTAAGACCAGAGAGCAAACTGAAAAACTTTGTTAATATGTTCGTAACTAATTCTTTGGATTTGTGAGACTCTTAAAAGCTCACCCAAACTAATTTTTTTCTCTTTTAAAATGTTAGTTTAGGGGTGGGGTTGTGGCTCAGTGGTAGAGTGCTTTCCTAGTACATGTGAGGCACTGGGTTAGATCCTCAGCACCATGGAAAAAAATGTTAGTTTAATTTTTTAAAACATTCAGAACAAATTAATATATTTTTAAATAAAGGCAGTAAAACTCTTCAGAAGAGTGCTTACATTCTCACTTGCTTATATCACCACAATATTCCTAGACCATCATCAAGGCCACTGTTTCTCAAACTTGCTTAGCCTTAATTATATAAATAAATCCACAGACAACACTATGGACCCTAGGATTAAATGAAAATGGTCTTAAAAATATTAGCTTTAGGTACACAAAATTCAGTAGCCAACAGTACCATAAACATAAATGCAAACTTTGTGCTAAAAATCCAATAGCAGCCAGGCGCGGTGGCGCATGCCTCTAATCCCAGCACTTAGAGAGGCTGAGACAGGAGACTCGTGAGTTCAAAGCCAGCCTCAGCAACAGCAAGGAGCTAAGCAACTCAGTGAGACCATCTCTATATAAAACACAAAAATAGGGCTGGGGATGTGGCTCAGGGGTCCAGTACCCCTGAGTTCAATCCTTGGTACCAAAAAAAAGAAATCCAATAGCAGTGTTCAGTTATAATCTAACCAGGTCACCCAGAAAACACTAACATTATTTCTTTTATATTTATCATCTAAATGAAATATATTTTAAAACTCTCATTAAGAACCAGCATAGTGGTGCATGCCTGTAATCCCAGCAACTCAGGAGGCTCATACAGGAGGGTCACAAGTTCAAAACCAGCCTCAGCAATGACAAGGCACTAGGCAACTCAGTGAGACCCTGTCTCTAAATAAAATACAAAACATGGCTGGGGATGTGGCTCAGTGGTTGAGTGCCCCTAGGTTCACTCCTTGGTACCAAAAAAAACAAAAAACACAACCATCTGGCCCCGATGAGTATGTCCATTACTTCAGTCAAGTTTAAGAAATCCAGATCTACACAAAAAGTATCTCTCGAGAAATGAACAAATGTATATCGGTGGTATGAACATGTGCATGTACAACAAACTGCATACAATAAAATTTCACCCTTAAGTAATATTTAAATAATAAGATTCTCAATTTTTTTATTTTTAAGTTTTTTTTGCTCTTTAGCTATAGTTGTCTGATAGACAAGCTAGTTGATAACACATATGTAGAGTCTTCACAAAAGCAGATTACTAATAAGAAAACCACATGAGGTTAATTATCTTGGCCAATTAATCACTGCCTATTTATTAACTTTAGATTTTACATCAAACTTTTGAAAAGAGAATAAACATTGAGAATCCTTAGTAATGTGCTTTTAAGAACATCAGAAAACATACAAAACCCGATTTTTTAATTTTTTATTTTATAAAGACGGTAAATAAAGTGTGACCCTATAGAACAGGATTTATAGCAAAATGAACCTAAAGTTTCTGGAACCACTTAGTTTAGGGGTCACTATCCTCTTGTGAAATAAATAAAACCAAATTATCTTGTTTTGTTCCTTTGTCTGTTTTAATAATGTAACTAAAATACATTCACTTTATAGTTTTAGTTTAGTTCCTTAGGCATTCATTCATGTATATACGAATATGAATGAAATACACACACATATATACATACATATGTATTTATATATACACACACACACACATACACTATACCGGAAATATTTCTTTTCTTTTTTTTGGTACTGGAGATTGAACTCAGGGGCACTCAACCACTGAGCCACACCCCCAGCCCTATTTTGTGTTTTATATAGAGACAGGGTCTCACTGAACTGCTTAGCACCTCGCCATTGCTGAGGCTGGCTTTGAACTCGCAATTCTCCTGTCTCAGTCATCCTAAGTGCTGGGATTACAGGCTTGTGACACCGCGCCCAGCTTGGAAATATTTCTTATTATTTCAAATGTCTCATGCCAATTTAGCATCATTAGAAATTACAATTTTTAATGTAACATTTTCCAAAGAAAATAATCAAAGACAACAACACAGGAGAGTATTTTTGGTGCACTGAGTTAGTGATAAGTCCCTTTATAGGAAAGAAAGGCTTCTTATAAACATCAGAACTACCAAAAAAATTGCATAATTTAAACACTTTTTAATTTTACTTAAGATAAATCTTCATTAGCTTCCAAAGTTATTTTTTCCCACATTGAGTATAAAGATATATCCTATATATCTCAGCATAAAAATCCAGACTGCTTCCAAAATCCATCTCCAGTACTATCTTATCTCCAAATAGAACTTTTCAAAACATTTGTCAACAACAACTATCGTATTTTTCTCCCTTCTCTCTCTCCTCAGTCCACTGGATATGACTCCCCAACCCCTCACTCCACTTCTCCAAAATCTCTCCACTACCTCCCCAATTGCCTCCACATTGCTAGTTGTTTCCTCCATTTGGGTTACTGACTAAACATTCTCTTTGTTTTCCTCCTGCCCTCTGGCCAGTACTCAACCTCTGTACTGATTCATGCCACTCCATCTGATCTCTAAGCCTTGTTCTTATATACTCTCCCCTGCATCTGTCTCCCAAAGTCCAATAATACTTAAATTTCAACTGAGACATAGCTTCCTCACAGAAGCCCTCCCTCAAAGTTTTAGCCAATTCTCTTACTGCTCCATTCTTCTGCCTTTAAGTATTTATATGAATTCGAGTTATAATAATTACATACTTAATTATTTGATGCAGAATACCCTCACTAGAATATAAGGACTTAGCACACTGCTTTCCACACATGAATACTGGAATGAATGAATTTCACAAACTATAGTGACAACTGTTAACTTTGGTTCTATAAGCTATGTAAAACTAAAGTAAAAATAGTTATTTCAATAATTTAATTTAGATGTTAAAAATAAACCAACTGCAAATCAGCTGAAATTCAGAAAAACTAGTAATTAGAGATAGTATGATAAAGTACAATTTATTCTGAATATTAAAATGATTAACCTCCTATGTTTTTAAACAAAACAGCCCTATAAAAAATTATCCCCCAAAATAAAAACTACTTTGCAGAATCATTAATCCATTCAAGCTCAAAAGAAATTAGACTATAATAAAGAAAGTCAAATACATTGGAATAATTTTTTTTAATTTTCAAAATTTTTTTGCAGCGTTGGGAATTGAAGCCTGAGTGTCATGTGTGCTAGGCAAGCTCTCTACCACTTATCTACAACCTCAACCTCTAGAATAAATATTTCTTAAACCTGAATTAACATTTGAAAACTACTCCCAGTGACTCAATTTGTTCTTAAAATGATAAATGAAGCATTAATTACTCCAAAATCTAGACACCTTGCACTGCTAGTAATAAGGTAAATCATTCATGCTCCATTTCCTCATTCATAAAACAGTGGTTGAGTAGCTGGTCCATGAGATTCTTTCCAACCCTTTTGAAAGTTTTGCACCAAGGAACCTAACACTGTTCCATCCCAGCTAATCAAAAAACTGGCTTCTGAGACTATTAACTATTCAAACTACAAAAGACTATAATTTAAAAAAGAAGGAGAAGAAGAAGAAAGAAATTCTCCATTTGGCTAAAATCTGTTTTTATTAATACTCAACAGGTCCTATTTAGGCAGGCCTTGAAATTTCACATGTTAATTTTAATTTTGATCATACTTCCAATACTTTATAGTTGCTTCACTATGTAATACTAAATCATGTAACTAGGCTAACTGCCTTGAGAAGAGTCAAATGATAAGAAAACTAGAAATAAGTATTAAAGCATAGATCATTATCAAAAGAACAGCAGTGTACAGTATTACAGTTAAGCAAAGAGTACAATACACTTCCATAGACCATATCTACACCATTCTATCAGTCCTAGCAGCAACAATGATTTTAAGTTATCAAAAAACAAAAAATAAGTTATGTTTGCTAAATTCTATTCTGCTCTCCATTCAAGATTAAAAGCAAACAAGAAACCACATACACAAAAGGGAGAAAGTACTCTCCTTTGTTGAAATTTATGCCTACAGTTACATTAAAATTAATATTAAATGTCTGGCATTTGAGAAGTCATGTGTTTTCAAAGATGATCACTGAACTGGCACACTAGGACAATCTTACAACCATAAAGACGTAACTTCAACACTTTCATAAATGAAAAAATCAATACTTAAAAACACTTTTAAGCACTGTCTGAATACTGGAAATAAAATTAAGTGAGACTTAAACAAAAAATATTGTTTTTTTCAAGTTTCCATACATGGTGTGTACACTGAAAATTCTTAAGATTAAAAACTGCACACATTTTTTCCCACAAATATTTTCAAAAGTATACTACAGTTTTGCTCAACATTTGCTATCTATAGGAATTACTTTTAAAATACATCTACCAGGTAAATATGAATGTTATTAAGCAGAAATTTTGGTAAAATACCTGATCCCCTAACAAGCTAAAAATAAGTGACAGTTTCTGCCCAAATCTTTGGGGGGAAAATATTTTGATTCATCTTATATATAAATCACTATAGATCTATAAATTTTGTGTAGCAGTAATTTAAATTTGATGGATTTTTTAAAATAATAGCACTAATTACAATATAGCACAATCCTTTACAAAAAAAAAAAAGAAGGCAACTATTTCTTAGAGGACAGACAGTATATGATTGAGAATAAGATTTAATAAATTCTACAAATTCTGCCCTGCTGCTGATAAATTATATTCTCCATGTATAGTTCTGATCTTTTTCTTAAATTCCTGTAAGTGAAGTAAAAGAAACAGCTAATTCAAGGCACTAAATACCCAGAATGGATGCAATGGATAAAAACTGAACATCATCAGCTCATGCCCACAGCAGAGGAGACCAATTAGCAAACCACTAATTATAATTTGGCATACAATTCTATTCACAAAGCTACTTTTTAAAAAATCTCCGCTTAATTCCACGATTATTAGCTATTAAGTAAATGCAAAGCTGTTAGTTACTATAGATAAATAGAAGGGTGAAACAAATATGGAACCTTCATTCAGACTTGAGAAAAGCAAGGTACAAATAAAAGATCATGGAAAGGGAATTTATAAGTTTAAGAATCATGAAAGAGACTGGCCTATATCAACAAAAAGACTTAACATTCAAGAGAAAGCCATTTCTTTCCTAGTATGATGGGGGTGGTCTTAAATTTCTCTTTTATTCATGTGGTAGGAACAGCAGCAGCAGCAGTAACAGTAATAGTAGTAATAATAATTTAAGTGTATAATAAGTGTAATTATTCTATTGAAGGTCAATAAGTGAAAATATGATTTAAGCTATTTTAAGGTAAAATGACCAGCTTGTTTGAAAAAACTAGAAACTTGGTTTACTGCTTCTAGTGAAATATAGACTGTATTTAAGCAAAACTCATTTAAGAACTCATTTGTGAATAACAAAAAGGTTATCCTCAGAAAAAATATCAACTTGATTTGGCGTTTTTCTCTTTAAACATTTATTTGCATAATTATATGATTCATATCACAAAATTGACTAAAAATATTGATTGCCTAATATTTTAAAACCATAGGATAATTTTTCCTGATACCATACCTATACATCATTCATATTTGGGGTAAATATTTAATTACTATGAATTAAGCCAAAGTTAAATATAATTGTTATCTCTGATTAATTGAATACCTCATGTTAATCTTTCTTTTTAATCTAGCTATAAAATAAAACAAATTTTTAGCGTATATTATCATATGAATTGCTGGCATAAGAAAACAGCATTAAGCATATAAAAGAAGTAAGAGGACAAGAATATGGAAGAAAAACAGTGAGAATAACTTAAAATTACCAACAACAACAACAAACTATGGTTGTAAGACTTTCTGTCAAAACACTAACTCAACAGAAGCAATGCTTTTTTAAGAATCACAGACAACATAAACCAAAGCTGGTAACCAAAACTCTGTTTTTTCATTAAAAAAAAAAAAGGAAACACCGTGCATAGTCAATTTTTATGACATTAATCTTTCCTAATTTATTGTATCTGAAATTAGACTCTACAGCTGATGTCAAGTGATTTAAATGATCTAAACTCAATTAACTGCTTATACAATGTTGTAACTAACTCAATTTTTTTGGCTGTTGTGTTGATTTAAAATGAGCTTCTGAAGTCTAATCCAAAGTTATGGGGGGGCAGTTATCTACTGCCATAAATTTATAATTATATAATTAACAAAAATTACTTCAGGGCTTGTCAACATATGTTCTGAAAACTAGATTTCTTTAAAAAGATAGTAACACAAAAGATACTCGATCCACAATATTTTCTTAATGTCCCAGGGTACTAAGGACACCACTCACAGATGGACAGAAGAAGGCAACTCTGACTAAATGCCAGAACACAAACTGGGGAAGAACAATCCACATAAACAATGAGGATTAAACTCTTTCAATTTTCCTCTCTGGTAATAAAAGAGGCACACTAAACATAGGTTAAGTGTCTAAGTAAAAAGAAGCATAAAGAAATCTGTTAGGATGGGAGGGACTGCAGAGCATCCATCAACATTTGTTTGAAAAGACCTGCCAGGCTCTCAGGAGTTACACTTAAATAATGTGACCCTTTCCCAACAGGACAATACTGAGACAGATTAGACCCTTCAAGGAGTGATTCATCCTCAGAGACATGGCAAGAGGGGAGAGGGGATCCGATATAAAGCTCCAACCCTCTGTGTTTGCTTAAGCATCTGGGCAGCTCTTTCCATGGCCCCCGGAACTAGCTACTGGGTGTAAGGCACCTAGAGTCCCAGGACAAGTGACTAAAGAAGGTTCCAGACTGAGTGACAAAAGGTACAACTGTTCCAAGCAGATTCTTTTAACAACAGCATCCACTTTTCTCTTCCAGTCTGATTAACGTACAAATTCCAGTATCTGATCTTCCCAGGTCCTTTACAAGACCTGTCATCTGACTTTGATTGTAAAAAAAAATTCTCTAAATGAAACAATGAAAAGCAGATTTTAAAAGAAAAGCACGCCACCTCAACAACTACAGAAGAAAACAATCTGAAAGTGAGAAAGTAGAATCTATGCATTCTACACAGGCAACTCTTCTCAGTATGTATGATCCCCCTCACAGTGACAAGAGAGCTGGAGTATAAAATGAGAAAGTACATTAGGGCACAGAATTATTACATCGGTTATAAAAATATTGGGGGCAGGAGGCAGTATTTAACCACCACCTGTCTCAGTTCTCAAAAGCCTCAAAATTAACCCATCCCAATTAGGTAGCTGCCTCTTGCAAATTCCTTCATTCACTCTGAAATCCACCACTCTCTTGCATTTCACAAGAGGCAAAAAACATCAAGGAGGGGACAAACCCACTCTCTCCAAGGCCCAGGGGAAGGGCGGGACTCTGCTCATCTGCTCACTGTGAACCTCTGGGATGGCTTCTTAGGAGGAAGCACCTCCCAGAGCTGACCGTGCTGTGCTTCTCCCTCCTTCCTGCAGATGGAGTCAGGCAAGGAAAGAGCCAGCTCCAAGGCCAAGAGCCCCCTCTGCTCTCTAAGCAGACAGACAGGAAAATGAAGCCACAGAAAGCCCCGTGCTTCTGGAAAATGATTAGACAAACGCAGATGCTACTGGTGTTTAAACATTGTGAAATTCTAATCTGGCCACCAGCGTGTGATATTTTTTGTGCCCACAAAACCTAATTAGATATAGGTTTCTAATAACTTTACCCATTGATGAAGTTGAAACCCCACCCTCTCTTCCAGAGTCAAGTCTCTGTCCCCACAGCTTAGAAGGCAGGGTGGTAAAATGTCCTCTCTTGAATGAATTTATATTCAAGTTGCTTTCCGTCTGTAGCTCCTCGCTGTTGCCTGGAAACAGGAAACCCTTCCCACCTACATGCTTCCTGACTACTCCCCCCATGTCTCCTCCTCAGAGCAGTGAATGTACCTGGCCATGCTTCTAGATACTGTTTTATCTTAAAGAAGAGCTGATGCTTTAAAATAGAGCAATGGCAGAAATGTTGCCACTTAACTGTTTAGAAAGAATACCGACTATTCAAACAAATTAGTACTAAAAACTTGAATTGTTTAGGCAATAGAACAAAACACACACTTTATCCAAAGCATTTACAAATGCTGGATGTTAGATACAAATTCATTAACATGAATGTGTCAAGTAAAAACAGAAGTTACTCTCTGGATTTTTTTTTTTAACCTACTTTTTTACTTCACTGATACTTCTTTAAACATCTTCCTTTCTTGGGGTAAAAGAGAACATTCTCTCTTCTAGCCCCCTATGCTTCAGCCACCATAGTTATCAAGGTGCTCCTTACATTAACACCCACATCAGCTGCTAAGCCTTTATGCAGCATAATCACCTAGTCTTCAGTCATTTGATTTTTTTTCCTTTCCGCTCCCTTTGCTTCCACTAAACTTTAGGCGTTAATTTTCATTTAAGATTATTACATCAATAAAACCTATAACTTTTTATTATCAACTACTTAGAGGAAACCATGTTCCAAGAAGTATGAAAGTCATTTATATCTTATTTCACTATTCTTACTCTATTATTCTTTATGCTTAATAATCACTATTATTCCACTTTACAGATAAGGATACTGAGATTTAGAGAGATTAATTTGCCCTAAGTCATGGACCCTTGATTTAAGCCTCCAATTCTCCTCCCAGGAAGACAGCAGCAGAAAAACTTCACTTTCCAGTCCTTTTTATTCCTACCTTTTTTTCCCATGGAACTTTGGAAATGCTCTTTAGACAAATGTAAAACCTAAATGGGTGTTCACCTCTAGCTAGGAGAATCACATTGTGCTCCACCCTCACACCAACAGTACAGAACTCTGGTCCACCGCTTCCTCTCTTTACAGCAGGTATGCTGAAGATCCATTTTAGTGTTTTAATTAATGAGAACTGTGGCAACAAATTTTATATGCCTCTCGGAGCAGTAAAAAAAAAAAAAAATCATCTTGTGATTGGATGTTTAAAAGAGCTTGGGGAGAAAAAAGCTTTTGGTTAGTTCCTTATAGCCAATAAGCCCCTGATGCTACAACAAAAATCACAAGGGGAAAAAAAAAAAACCTATATAGCCATTTATCCTTGGACTGGTGATTATACCTGGAGAATTTCAGTAAATTTACTCAGCTTACAATTTTGTCCAGTTAATGGTCCCTTGGTTCATGAAGCATTATGAATTCTTTTAAATTTTGACTTTCTGTGTGTGTGTGTGTGTGTGTGTGTGTGTGTGTGTGTGTGTGTAAAACAAACTTAACTATACCTTAGATCAGATAAAGACCTTTAAGGCAAAACTGGAAACTGGAAATTGTCCCAAAGTCAGAGAATTACTGAACTCAAAAAACTGAATTATCAATTATTGAGTATTTTCAGGTAACATTATCTGGTTAAAAAGAAATGACTGTTATTCATTCAACAAAATTTAGGTAGTGTTTTGATTCCTAAATATATCCAAAAAAATCATGTTTGTGGCAACAAAATCATAAAATAGTCATACCATAGGCAGGACTGGATTTTGATTATGGTGTTAAAGTTTATGAAACACCTCAACTTCAGCATTTCACTGATATTGCCTGTATCTCAGTTTTCCCACATTTACAAAGATAACAGCAGCAACCCACACTACCAATAGGTTGTTGTGAAAACCAAATAAGAATACGGATAGTGCTACATACAACATTTGGTGTCTTTATGTTGATTTTATTCTTTTCCTGAACTAATTTTGTTTTCCTTTGTTCACATCACAATTGATTTTATTCCCATCATATTTTAAATTATCAAACATAGAAGAAAGTCTTGCAGCCAGCACTCTGGCATAAATGCCTCATTTATCCACAGTGAGAAAACTTGCTATCTAGTGTTTAGTAACAACTTTTGAGATACTATATTACTCAAGGTCTACATACCTATTAATATTGTTTAAATTAGATGGCACTAGACAATAAAATTAGTGTAATGACCAGTATTACATTAGCACATATTATTAAAAAGACATGTTTCTGTTTGTAAAGAGACTAGATCTCCTCTGTCACCCATCTGGTTCCAAACCCTTGAGCTCAAGTGATCCTCCTATCTCAGACTGCCAAGTAGCTGGTACTACAGGCACATAACACAGTACCTTAGCAAAGATATGCTTTTTATTTAAGTTCTTATGTAAAGCCAAAAATTTAAAAGAAATGGCTACATGAGGTGGCACTGTAATAAAAATTAGTATTCTAACAAGCATTATCCTTACTTTATTTCTTAAGTGTACAGACATTTCCATCCCTATAAGATGATTAGCATGGTCAAGAATGTGGCAATTTTGGTAGAGACTGAGATATTTATGAATGAGTAGGTTTCTTTCAAAAATGAAAATCTAAAAAAAATCAGTGCAAAATACAGTTCACTAAAACATCTTACTCACAAGGAAAAGGTGATAAAATCAAGCAAATTCTGGATAATCAAAATGTCCATGAACACTGGCAACAGAATTAAAGAATACAAAATAAATCTAAATGATATTTTAAATATTTTCTAAATTTAGTAATGGCTCATAATTTGATATACAACTAAACAGTCCATGTCTTCATAAAGAGATGTAGAGAAAAACTATAAAGGAGGACGATGAAGGATATTACTATTTTTAATTGAAATTATACAACTAGAAAAAAAATCTACAAGAAACTTTATCAAATTCATTCAGACAAAAATGTAAAGGAAATGAACTTATCCAAGTAATGACACTGACTATGACACTAGAGTTTAAGGACAGAAACAGCTTTTGTTTACTTGCCAGCTTCTTTGTGAGTTTATGTGATTCTGTGGTTCCAAAATACCTTCCATTCTTTCCTGTTTTAAGTCTGAAACAACTGTAATAAACAGTTGTCAGATACTTCAGTGTTGAACCTAACTGGACACTTGGACAATGACAACTACTGTACCACCTCCCTAACCCAGAAAAGTACACTTCAGTTGGCTTATACTGCCCTCTACAGCCTTGAGTCATTCCTTCTGAAAAATTCTGATTTTTGAAATGTGGAAGGACAACACAGAACTAGGGATCAAGAGATATCCTTCAGCATTCACTTTTATCTCCAAATTACATTAATAATAGTGACTTAAAAGTTGGATTTTAAATATTGTCAGATACTTAACCCCCATTTTACTCATTATACTCACACTGAAGAATTTCATTTCACTTCAAATATTCATGTTTATTACTATAAACAACACTGAGCCAGGTGTTGGTAGTACCAAACTATATGGAACATGATCTTTTCCTTCATAATTTCCAAAGAATCACCTAAACTTTAATAGACAGTCATTAAATATATATATATTTCCTTGAAATTATGTTTCTTGACAAATCAATCTAGAACTATTACATTGTAAAGAAGTGTGAAATAACCAGTACTCAAATTAATTTAACAAGTTAATCCTGGAGTAAGGAGATGCTGAGTTTAAATCTGAAATCCTTTAGGAGGTATGTGATTATAGATTAGTTACTTAACCATTCTGTGTCTCAATTTTCTCATTTATAAAATAGAGATACACAGTTTTTATTAAGAACAGTTTTTCTTAAGAATAAGTAATATAATCCTTGAAATATTCTTAACCACATTTATTGCATATATAATGCATATCCAATAAATGATAGCTGTTATTTTTATTATTTTATTATTTTATTTGTATTTTCCAAAATAAAAATGGAGACACACAGTCTGGGGGTGGGGGTATACTTATGAAGACAATTAGAGAAGTTTTAAATTAGGACTGTCCAACATGACCAAAACTGTTTCCTGTAAAATCTACTGAAAATAGTTAACAAAACTATGACTATGTTTAGTATATACTGGTTTCAATTTTAAAACCTACATAGTTTTCACATTTCACTATTTGTACCTAAAGAAATTGTGAGTTTATATAAAGAAACACCAGATGATTTGACTACATCTCCAACAATACTTCTTAATCTACATTAAATATATTTAATTCTTTTTTAATGTGGTTTATATTTAATCTGTGTAGATATTAAAGCATCATATTTTTGAAACATTCAGAAACATCTGCATTAATATAGGTTACTTATTGTGAGTATGATTCATTCCCAGAAGGATGTAAAACTAATTAATAATAACCATATTATCATCATAGTTTTCACCTGATTAATCTGTTTATTACTAAGTTATGATAACATTTAAAATATTTTATTGTTTGCAAACTTAAAATCTTTAAATATGTCAGAAAACAAATGTATTGGTACACTGATAGTAAACTAAAGGCACATTGTTTTTTGAAGACAAAATTAACAAAAAGGGTGGGTCCTTTAATCACTTAATGGAGTTTTGTTTGTTTTGGCTGCTTCACATTCTTTAAGCCTTTTAATAGGAGAGGTAAATCAGTATATTTAAAGAAAAAGATCAGTTTTCCTAATCATACTTCAAGATATAATTTTTATTTGAATGGTTGATAATTTAAAATGCTACTTTTAAAATCAGTCTGTTTATACATTTTTATATTAAACACTGAAATGATTATGCCATATTGATGTTAATTTTAACCTTTTTCTCAAAGAATTTGGAAACATGCTAATGATCAGAAGGTTACAAAGAAAAGAAACAACATTTTGAGAGTTTACTTGTAATTATAAAGTATTTAGATATAAAGGCAAACTAATATGCAATTACTTTTAATACATGAAAATTCCTCATCCATTTCAAGCATTTTTGGCTTCCTAAAGAATCATAATTATAGCTGGACATGGTGACCCACACACGATGTAATCCCAGCACTTTGATGGCTGAAACAAGGGAATTGCGAGTTCAAAGACAACCTCAGCAACGGCAAGGTGCTAAGCAACTCAGCGAGACCCTGTCTCGACATAAAAACACAAAATAGGGCTGAGGATGTGGCTCAGTGGTAGAGTACCCCTGCGTTTGATGCGCAGTGCCAAAAAAAAAGGAAAAAAGAATAATAATTCTGACAAAATAGTTCTTTAATTCTTTAATAGAAAGATACCAACTGTCTCAAAACAAGGAATCAAATAGAAAAACAGACTTCTAATTTATTTGCTCTCAATTTTTAAAAATTTTTATAAATTCACTAAGAATTTCTAAGAACTAAAGAAATGCTCTAAATATTGCAGTTTGGAAAGTTCAGAGGTGGTTCCAGTACATTGTGGAGTAATTGTACCATCCTAAGAACCTGAAAGAAGGGAGTGTACTTTCTGATAATATCTTCAGTCTCAGTCTAACATGATATAATTTCCCATAACCTTTATTTACCCTTTCATTATTATGTCATTAAGTGATTTCTTCATAAAATAAACACGCTATCATTTAAGAAAAAGTAAATGTCCTGCACAGTCAATGACAAACAGTAGGATTTAAACCTATGGTATCAAGCTTAGCTAATGAATTACTGCACGCATGCACACACACACACAAAATGCATACAAACTCACATGTACCAAACACTGTGCAGGGAAAAAGTAGACAGAAAAATTACTCTAGGAAATACAAAGGTGAGTCAAACTTCAAAACAGTGTTAATTCAGTTAAGTTTGAGAAGTCAGTAGAACTAGTGGTCAAAGTTTTGCTTTCACAATGAATTTCAACAACTAGAGCAACAAGATCAGTTGCTTTCAAGGGAATGAGATACCAACATAGTATAGTGTCAAGGACGTATTCTCAGGATTGTTGTAAAGAAATTGCTGAGTTAAACCAGATAACATATGTGAGCAAAATAACAGTACAGTTCTTAGTGTATAATGTTTAATAAGTCTAATACTATAATTATTGAATTTCATCCAACACGGAGTGGCATTTTTACATTTTGCTGGAAAATTGAAGATCAGAAGCAGCAAATAAACACCCATAACATAGCTAAGCAGCAGTGAAACAAGATCTGAATATAGCTCTGTGATAGTTAGAATTTATGTATCATCAGATATATATTTTACATGTATTTCAAAAACCCCTGGCTGGATATAAAAAGAACCTCAAGTTCTAGAAAATCCAAAAACCAAGAATCCTATTTATCGAACAGACAGAATAAGTAGAAAATAGCAGGACACCACTGAAAGAACACCACTGAAGAGTAAATCAGAACCTGGGCCAAGAACTCCAGAATTCAAAAGAAAGGGATAAAGAAACAAAAGGCAAAGAAAGAAAAGTCAAGACACAGAGGAGAGATCTATTTTCCATCTAACTGTTAGCAAGGCCAGGATCTGAGAAGAGAGAGACTAGAGAAGAGGCGATATTGGAAAACAGCATATTCCAGAAACATGATTCACATTGAAAGCAACCAAAGCGCCAACTGGGATATATTAAAAACAAAAACATTTAAGACATATCAAAGGATTTTTTTTGAGTAAAAAACAGAAAAATCTTTAAAATTTTCAGGAATAAAGAGACAGACACACCAAACTTCCCCTTTTGAAGACAAGGAAAATAGTCTGTCCTTATCAACCCAAGAAGTTCAAGAAACAGAATGGAGGAAACCAAGAGCATGCTCCAGCTCAGCCTTGTTTACAGAGAAACTACAGACACCTAGATGTCTAGACACTGTTAGATAAAAACGTTTAAATATGTATGTTAAAAATAAAACTAACCACAAAACAAGAAAGGAATGCATGTTATTTAAACCAACATAGCAAACAAACAGCAAAACAAAAATATCTGATCATTTTAACAAGTCTGCCATATGAAAATTAAAAAATGGTAATAGAAAAATATCAGCTGATATGTTACAATAACCAAAAATACACCTATTCAGAGTCATGTTCAGATTTATATCCACAAAAGATACACATAAAAGAAAATGACACACGAAGGTTTAAGATTCAGAGATGTTAAAACTATACAGAAAGCAAACAGAGAAAGTAGGTGTATCAATACTGACAACAGACAAAAAGGTAATCAAGAAGAAAAGGGATAAAGACAAGAGATAAAGAAATATTTTTACTGCCAAAAAGAATAATCTTCCATGAGCGAATGACAATCATTGATTCTTTATAGATCTGAAATATATAAAGGGGAAAAAAAACAAAACAAAGACAAAACACATAACAAATCATAATCAGACTGGGAGATTGTTAAATGCCTCTCTCAGAAATGGTAAATTAACAGAAAAATAAGTAATATTATGAAAGATAGGCATAACATATTCAAATTAATCCAACAGACATATTAGCCTGAAAGATATGTAGCACTTTGGACCCACAAAAAAAGAAATTGAATTTCTTCAAAAACATGAAATATTCAGAGACTGGTCATATAGCAAACAAAAAAGAAAATATAAACAAATTCCTAAGTAGTGCTAACCTGAATCCCATAATCACTAACCTAAACATGATTACACAAAAAGTCAATAATAAAATGATAGTAAAAAATTTTAATGGGGATTTAAAAAATATTTTTAGTTGTAGATGGATACCTTTATTTTCTTTTTTTTATTTTTATGTGGTGCTGAGGATTAAACCCAGTGCCTCCCACATGCTAGGCAAGCACTCCACCATTGAGCTGCAGCCCCAGCCCTTTAATGGGGATTTTAAAGTACATTTCAAAATTTGATTTGAGTAAATCAAAGCATGGATTTTTTAAATTTCAAATTGAATAACCACACTACCCAGGAAAACCTGAGAAATTTCATCAAAATGCTCAAGAAGTAGTGTATCCAGTGACATTTTAGAGAACAAGAATTTTTTAAAAGTTTGAAAATATATGTATTATTTCATAATAAGCACTGGGGGAAAAAGGATCAAGATAAAAGAATAAATACACAAAAAACAAAACTAGAGACACAGACGAAGAGACATTAGAAGAGAATACTAAGAACAACTTTTAAAGTTTAAAACCTACACAAATGGACGGTTTACAAACAAAATGTAAATTTTTTTTTTAAATATTTTTTTTTAGTTGTAGATGGACACAATGTCTTTATTTTATTGCTTTGTATATGGTGCTGACGATCGAACCCAGGGCCTCACGCATGTGAGGCAAGCGCTCTACCACTGAGCTACAGTCCCAGCCCCAAAATGTAAATTATTAAAACTGACCAAAGAACAAACAGAAAACTCAACAATACAATAATAATGGGCAGAGGGAATTAAAGCACTAAAGTTCCACATCTTCAAAAGAAGGCATGAGTCCTAAGGCAGATTTATGAAGTCCTATCAAACAGATTAATTTGCACTTTAAACAAACTATTCTATAGCACAGAGACTATAGAAAACTTTTTAAATGATGCTCACTTAACCTGGTGCTAGAACCAGAACCAGTAAGAACAGCAAAGAAAAAATATTTGTACCATTACACGTCAATGTTAGATGTCAAAATTCTAAGTAAAATTTTAAAAAAGAATAAAACAGTGAATAAAAAGAATCATGATAAAGAAACATGCCTGTAATCCCAGGGACTTGGGAGGCTGAGGCAGGAGGATCTTGAGTTCAAAGCCAGCCTCAGCAATTTAGAGAGGCCCTGAGCCATTCAGTGAGACCATTCAGAGACACTGAGCCATTCAGTGTTTCTGAGGATGTGGCTCAGTTGTTAAACACCCTTGGGTTCAATCCCTGGTATCCACGCACCCCCCTCAAAAAAATAGTGATATTTAACCTCAGAAAATCTGCCAATGGAATTCACTATGTTAAAAGGGCAAAAGAAAAAAAAATGATATGACTAGGTCAACAAACATTTTATCATGCATTCATGATTAAAAAAAAATTTCTTAGCTAAGAGAGAACTTTCTTAACTTGGTTAAGGGGACCTAAGAGAAATGCATAGGAAATATGCTGCAGAGAAATAAATACTAGAAATAAATACTAGATGACAAAAATACCTAAAAGTGCGTACAAATAAGGATGTATTCCATTACTGTACCTAAGAACTAGAGAATCTGTATGCAAAAACAAAAAAAGTAACATTGAATAGGATGCCACAACTGTCATTAGTTATAGACCTGATTTTCTGTAAGGAAAAAAAACAAGAGAATCAAATGACAACTAGTAAAACTAGTACAAGTTCATAAGGTAGCCAGATATGTGATTTTTAAAAAAGAAATCAAAGTTTTATTCACCAGCAATTATTGGTTAGAAACTATGAGTACAAAAATATTTTCTTCATTATGGCAATGAAAATCATAATACTTTGAAGTAACCTCAAGAAGAAATGTGTAAGATTTACAGGAGAAAAGGACTAACATTTCCTGAAGAAGAGAAAGTTTGAATAAATGAAATGAATGTTCCTGGATGGGAAGTCAATATTTTGTAACAGACTTATTAACTTTCATGCAATTCAGATAAAAATTCAAAAGTAGGTAATTCTAAATTCACTTGGAAGAATTTTCAAAAAAAGCCAAAACAGCCAGGGGGCAGTGGCGCATGTCTGTACTCCCAGCACTTTGGGAAGCTAAGACAGGAGAATTGTGAGTTCAAAACCAGCCTTAGCAAGGGCAAGGCGCTAAGCAACTCAGCAAGACCCTGTCTCTACATAATACACAAAATAGGGCTGTTCCCCTGAGTTCAATCCCCAGTATCCAAAAAAAAAAACCAAAATAATTTTGAAAGGAGTAATTAAGAAGAGAATTTGCTCTATCAGATAAAAAGAGCTATAAAGCTATAATATATACTATGTAAGGCTATAATAGCTATAAAACTATTAGTCAGTCTTTTGCGTTTCTACAGTAAAAGAAAAACACGTTGATAGAACCCAAGATATACATCCAAAAATCAACTCAAAGACATCTGTACATGGTAAATACATTTCAAATTAGACAAAGCACACACTAGTAAACAGAAGCAGCTGTTGCCCCTTTGTGTGGAGGGTGGGGAGATAGGATGCATCTCTACTGACATTAACAGTAAATTACAGACAGTTTTGGTTTTTTTTTTTTTTTAAGGGCTTACATATAAGATTTAAACTATATCAATGACACCGGGGTAGAAAAGGGCTTCTCTAAGTACAGAAAGAAAAGACAAAAAGGGAAATATTGATAAAAGTTTACTACATTGTCAACATCCTCATGAGAAATGACTATAAACAAACTAAAAGGAAAATAAACAGAAATATTTGCTCGAGAAACATACACACAGAAGTAGACAAAGATATAATATAACTCTATATGAAAAGTTCATTGAAAAACACCACCCAAAAAAGGAAGACAGAAAAGCTCAATAGTATAATGTGCAAGTAATTGCAAGGTAAAAAAAAAATGATCAATAAACAGATGAGAGAAAATTAAATCTCACTAGTTATATAAAACTCAAGTTAGGGCAAGATATTCGTTTTCAGAAGAATTTAAGACATTTGATAACACCAACTTTTGTAAATGTATAGGAAAATAATGCCTATTCTCTGCTTTTTTCTGTGGAAAAAAATGTGCATAAGTGAAGGCACTGAGCACACTTAACTGATAAGTACTTTGCCTGGAGGTTGGTGTGAGTGGGGCTACAAAACATCAAGACTGGAAATAAAAGCAAAAAAATTACTTTATTCATTTAACATTCATTCACCAACGTTTACTGTTTAACTAGGCCAACCTCTGCAATAAGCACTGAACATAAGAGCAAAGGAAACAGAGGTCCTTGTTTTCATAAAACTTCCTTTATAGAGGAGAGGCAGGTTATAATCATGTAAACAAACAAATGATGAAACTACTTTTTATTATAAATTAAAATACTTCTAAAAATTATTAAACACTAGGGAAACTAGGATCGCTTTTATTCTGAAATGTACTGGTCTTTGATAAAGGAAAATACAAATAGATTCATTACCTATAAAATAAGCATTCATTTTTAAAATTTCACAAAATTTTGTTTTTTCTCTAGTAGTTTACATGTGGGGGTATGTACATGACAATATCTAACCTTCTGAAATGTCTAGATAAGATTTCTAAAACGCCAAATCCAGAAATGACTGGCCAGAAAACAGGTTTTATAAAAGAAATGCAGGCTTTCTGCTGAAATATTTATATATATATACACTGTGGCACAAGTGAGGGGAATACCTTCTACCACAGAGCTAAACTCACACCGGGCTTTAGAGGTATGGAACAAGTCCCATGGATCTTGAGAAGACAGGGCAGGAAAGGGCCTCTGAGGCCACAGATATTCAGTCCCTAACTGGGTGCGGGGCAACTGTCTGAAAATGCCCCTCCATTACCAACCTCTCAACCCTCTAGTCTCCCCAGCACCCACAAACCCCTGTCTTGAGCTCCTCCCACACAGCAGGGAGAAGCTACACAGCCTAGGGCTATGAGTCTAAGGACACTTATAAACCAAACAGCCTTACCTGGACAATGGAGTAACTCTCAGGATTCAGGTCAAAAAAAGACCTAAGTTTGTCTACTCCTTAAATATATGCATAATGCCCAAATATCAATTTCCCCCATATTTTGGAGGGGGGAAAAAGTTACTAACTGCTATAGTCTGCAGTTCAATTTGGAAAGAACAGATAACCCCAAATATGGGGACTTTGAAAGTTATAGTCTATATGATTAAAATATTCCGTAGAAGGCTAAAGCATGTTAATTCATTTATTTCAAGTTACATATAGTCATTTGTGAAGGTGAACAGTATTGCTTCCTGGTATGCAACTTTTCTCTATTTTCATTTCAAAATTTGAAGTGTAATAACAGATTTTTAAGTCTCATTAAGCAAGAAGCAGTTTTCAAAATTAAAAAGGCTTCTTTCTTCATGTTTCATTTTATCCTTAATATTTCTTAAAAATATACTCATAAGTATATACTCATACGTATTATTTTACAAGGAAAAGAAAGGTGAGCAGATAATCTCATGAAAATCAAAGGGAGATCTGTAGAGAAAAGGAAAGGAACCAGGGTGAGGGAGGAGGGGAGGGGAAAGAGGAAATACTGGAGAAAGACACTGGCCAAATTATATTGTTATATTGTACACTTGTATGATTATGTAACAACAAATTCCACATTTGTTGGTACAACTATAATGCAACAATTTAAAAACATGGAAAAATCCAGGATACAAAAAATAAAGACAAAGTAAAAATAAAACATCAAACTATTTTTACATATTTAAAACTATTCCATTTAGTCAAAAGTAAACAAAAAATAAAGTGTTTTATTCAAAAATTATTTGTATTTATATAGGACAATTACTAACATATTAAAAAAGAGACCATTAATTCTGCATTTGTCTAAAGCAATGATTCAGACTCTAAAGAACTATTATTCTTTTAAGACACCACATCTGCCCTCTATAAAACACATGTTCAAGGCATGAACATTTGAGTACAGCGAAACTTCCCTTAAAACAAGTGTGTTTATTTGAACACACAATTTCAGAATCAAATCAACAAGTGTTTTACGGGTTCACACTCATAAGGAATCTCATGTGTGTTTATTTGAATGTAATCACATTGAAATAAACACAGCTGCGTTTATTTCAACGTGTGAGAATCCAGATCTACACATCTTTGAGAGAATGAAACCATGGTATAGTGCATGGAAATGTGAACAGGAAACAGCACAAAGCACAATCATTTTCTTCAAACACATCATTGAAAATTAAATCTATGGCTGAAAGATATTTCAGGGAAGGGTACAATTCAACATATTCCACAATGCAATCAAGAACATCAACTTACATTGACAAGTCTTAAATTGTTTCCTTTGCATTTTTAAAAAAGGGTAATAAAATATAAAAAATTAATTTGGAAAAGAAGTAATGAGAGTGCAAACAAAACCTACTACATGAACAAAACCTACTACAAAAACAGAATATTTCGTAGTACATACTTACAGTATACTATAGAGACCTTTCGAAAAAATAATTACTTAATAAATTGAGGTTTTCCATTTTTATCTCCCTGCTCTCATTAATCCTCATTCCTTCCTCCTCAGAAGCTGACATTGCCATGAATTTGAATAAACAATATATAGCATTGTTTGGGATGTTTTCTTAAACATATACAGAAGACAAAAGGAAAAATTATTCTCCAGTTCACTTGTCTTCTATCACTACTGTTCTTGAAATTGATCCACACTAATTCATTTACTTTATCTGCTGAATATTTATTCTATCATGTGACTATACCATAGTTTACTGTTTCCCTACTGACGCTATTTGCAGTTTTCCATTATAGAAGAATTTCATTATAAAGTTTCCCATTATAAAACATTCTAATATGAATATTCATTTAGAGATAGGTAGATAGGTATGGATATATATATTCAGATATTTGAGAATTGTATATGCAGATATTTGAGAATTTCTCTAGGGTATACAACTAGATGTAGAATTGCTATATTTTTCAGCTCTTGCTAGATATTGATGAAGTGTTCCCCTGAGTGATTGTTATCAACTTATACTTCAGTTTGGAATTGGGTTTGAATAACCCACTGTGCTCCAAGCACAGTGTTCAAGGAATTAGTTTCTTAAAAGCAAATTTTCATTTACTGCACATCTTACAACACCCAATTATAAATACAAATTATGCTGACTTTCATGTTCTTGTTTGACCACTTAGGTTAGTAAGTACCACAATGGTTCTGAACCAGAAGTTATTTTTGCCCCCTGGAAGACATTTATCAGTATCTGGGGACATTTTTATTATCTTAACTGGGGAATAGGTACTAGCATCTAGCAGTTAGTGCCAGGAATGCTGGCCTAAATATTCCACAATTCAAGTAACAACCCCCAGTAATGAAAGATTATCCAAACTAAAAAGACAATAGTACACTGGCAGTATGATCCAGTCTCTTCCTGCTTCTGATTTGGTCTTCCCTCTCAATTAGGTTGCTATATTTTTGTCTTCCTCAGTGCTCTCAGGATAACAGACCTCCCAGCTCTACCAAAATTCACTTTTTCCCATTATCTTTTGAAAATAGAGTATCCACCTGTTTGTTCTAACATAAGCTGGAGACACAAGTTCACTTTCCCTCCTTAGCCAAATATAAATGCCAGAAACTTTTGGCCTATGAAGTCATTCTTTAGACAGTAATTAAAGCAGTAACCTTTAAAAGTATTTTCCGACATCACAAACAGCTGGATTCAGAATAAGGACAATGAGCTACAATACCTAAAGACATTCTATATCCCCATTACTCAGAGCATTTACAACATGTCTTTCTCAAGTAACTGACTACACAAATCTAAACTGAAACAACTGGAAATACAACTGAGTCTCATGGCTTATCAAAAAGAAATCTTATTCTCAATTCCTAGTTGACTTAGTATCTCAGCTGACATTTTTGCCATTTCTTTTATTTATATATCTAAGCCAACAGCATAGTGAAAGCAAGAAATAAAGATTTTTTAAGCCAAACCATTTAATTACTTCTGGAAAAAAAGAAAGGAGATAAAAGGTCAAGATACTCTAGGAAGAAATGGAAAAACACATTTGCTTTCAACTCAGAGGTTTCTAATAATTTTTTCATTTTTCCTATTATTTTCCCTATACTGTTAGCAGTTAAAAACATTTATTTTCCATCAATTTAATATGCAAAATGTAACTTCAGTATTCATTTGTAGGCTGTGTGAGTCATTCAAGATTAAAATACTTGAACAAATTGACTGACACTGACCAATTCATCATTTCCATCCTTGGCAATGGTACCACCAGCCACAGTGGCCTTCAAGGACTGCCTCTACAATGGAACCTTCCAAATCTACATATCCAAACTTCAGTTTTAGTGGAGCATTTCCAGCTACTTGTTTGACATCATCACATGGGATATCCCTATCCTCCTGCCTCACCCTTCCAAGTAGCTACGATTGCAGGTATACATACCACACCTAGCAAATAACATGTTATACTCAAAAGCCATATTTATAGATTTCCAGATGTGGTGTTTTAATATCTGATGTCTAAAGACATGATTTCCTATGATATGACTGCCTGCAGGGTCTCTGCATATATCCACACAAGTTGTGCAATGCACAAACCTGAACGGCACTGCTGAACCAGAAATGCAAGGTCTGCACACTCTCAAAACACCCTCCGCCTCAGAAGTTCCACCCATGTGTAAAAGGACTACTAGGACCGTAGGCAGCCAGCATCTTTAATGGCTTCCTCTCCTTCAGTCTCCCAATTCCTATACTGCCTCTTCTAAAATATCTTTGTGCTCTGTTTGTTCTTTTCTAGTTAAATTGCCACAACTGAGAGCAGGTCCTAGTTTATCCCATACACTGCTTCTAGACTTCTCTCCATCCTGTGTATCCCTAGTTTCTCTTCCTATAATTCATCCTACACATCTGTTATCATATTAATTTTTCTAAAGTGTAGTTCTGACCATGCGACTTCCCAGATTAAAAACATTCACTTGCCTGGCATCTAAGGACATTCATGACTTAACCTCAAACTAATGATAAACATTTGACTTTTCTTCCAGAACTCTTTGATAAGCCAAATCAAAGTCAAACAGGATAACCAACTTTCTTACACACAAACATCCATACTCACATGCCACAATGCCTTTTCTCAGGTTACTCCTTCTGCCTAAAAAGCCTGTCATATTACTTATTACACCGCCAGACCTTATCCTACATCAAGGCAAAATCAAAATACATGACAACTTCTGTTTTCCCTTAGTCAAAAGCAAATCCCTACTCTGAATGGTCTCTGGTTCACTTATGCTCATTTTGCTATTGCTGTGATTGCTCTGACCATGGAAGACAGTACAGCAGATGGTTAGGAAGATAGACACTGGGATGAAGCTGCCTCCTCTTAATTCCATAATTTCCCTGGACCTCAGTGTACTGGGCACTGTGATGCTCTGCCCAAATATCCTTTACCTATCAGCATACCCACTGCCCAGCTGCTCTGAGTCCTGCATGCTACAGCTGCACAAACCCTTTGCCCCGAGAATCTGGTAGACTATGCCTTTCCCTCACTGTCTGTCCCCCATCACAACTTACAGCCAATGCATGACTGATAGGGAGTATCAAGGTGGCTCTCTTTCTCAATGGCAACTCTATGGGAACTCTAAGGTGCCCTTCACACCCCAAAGTTCCCTGAAGAATCTTACAGTGGCTAGATTTTGGCAAACCCACATCTTACCTCACTTCCTCTAAATCCAGTGTTTCTTAAATTTTAGCATCAATCAAAATCACCTGGTATATTTTATTAAACCATATATTGCTGCCCGGCCAGAATTTCTAATTCAGGATCCTGAAATGGGACCCGTGAATATGTATTTCTAACAGGTGATGTTGACACAGCGCAAGGCCCACTGCTTTCCCACCATGCTCCTGAGAGCCCTGTCTCCATAAACAACTTGCACAAGAATGTACACCTTAGGCTTTGCTTGTAGAAGACCTAAGGCACACACACAGTTTCCTAATATATAAATGGGGTGTCTTCATACTTTAGGATGAATACCAAGGAGTTGTATAGCTAGCTGGGTCATGTAAGTCAAGGATTGTGTTTTCTCTCATATGTGGAAAGTAGAGAGAAAAAAGGGTGTAAGTGAGGGGCAGTGGCACTCCATGAAAACTGAAAGGAGACCAGTAGACTAGAGGCAAGGAATCAGGGGGAGGGAGGTGGAGAAGGAATGCGGAGATACTAGGAAATGACATCAGCCAAATTACACTGTTATATTGTGTACATGTATGATTATGCAACAAATATTTATAATGTACCAATTTAAAAATATGGGAACAAAAGAATAGTGCCTGACCATAAACTGACTATAAATATTACCTACTATCATCAGTTCCCTCAATACTACAAAAATTTCTTGAGTATAGGGTCTATCTATCCCTTACCCAACTTTCTGCCTTCTTTACTACCTAAACCCAACATTGACCATGGAAATCAATCTACTGGTCTTAAGGTACTATAGATTGATATATGTAAAGAAGATCTTACTATAAAACAGATTACCAGCAAAAACAATGAATGGAGAATGTGAATGAAGTGTCCTGATCACAGATCTATTGCTTGACTTGATAAACTGACTGCAGTGAGAGAACAGGGATTTTTTGGTGTTTTGGTGAACAATTTTTCCAGCTAATGTTAGACTTTAGCTAAAGAAAGTACATTACGATGTCTAGTCATTTTGCATAGCTACTTTGTTGATAAAGCCCATACTTCTCAAAACATAATAACCATGTCTTGTCCACTCACACCATCCTTGGGAAATATGGACTGGTATAACAAGGAGAAACCACAAAATGAAAAGGTAAATATTCCTAGGGTATAAGTTTTCTCAATGGCTAATAATTTCAATTACTATTTCTATGTTAACATGTAAGTACATTCTTCACAGAACTTAAACACCAGTGTATATTTTTGTCAATACTCAAACTGTATACTTAAGATCTATGCATTTCTCCATATATGGAGTTTACCTTAATTTTTTAAAAAAAGTATGTATTGTGAAATTGGATATAATATACAAATAAAACTTTTAAAATAAGGCTGGGGTTATAGCGCAGTGGTAGCGTGCTCGCCTAGCACGCGTGAGGCACTGGGTTCAATTCTCAGCACCACATAAAAATAAAATAAAGATATTCTGTTCACCTACAACTAAAAATATTTTTTAAAAAACTTTTAAAATAAAATATTCTAGCAACTTTAACAAATCTGAGTTGTTGATAGTAAAACATGAGCTACAACCCCTGACTTCGTAAGTCTGAGTTTACTTCCCTCTACCATTCAAGTATTTCAGCAGAAAAGTTTGAAAAGCAAAACACTTAAGAAATCCAGAGTCCTCTGATTCTAGCTTCTAAATTTAAGAGAGCTTCAGAATCTCTCTCATAGTTCATAAAGGTTTTTCAACGTTGTCTTTGGTTTTTTACATAAATTAAGCCTTCTTTGGAAACTTAAATGGGTGACCCTAGTAGGATTATCACTTAAGAAAGTCTGCGCCTTAACATACATTTCCTGTTAGTCCAACTCAACATACATTTCCTAAAGCAATCTCTTCAACACACACACACACACACACTCACTCACAAACATGATAGCCCTAAAGGGACTGTCCTGCCGATTCCGTTAATGAAAGGAGTAAGTGCAGAAATTGTTAAACACCTATACAGATACCTATACAGCAGCATAACACTTATCATTTATGTTTAATATTCCACTATAGGGAGAAGGGCTTTGAAAATTTGCTCAGCAAAATGGCGCTTGTTCAAGGTCAAGGTCAGTATCTACACAGTACATAATTTTAAAAAAACAGACATATACATGCACGTACTAAAATTATGAAACCAATAAGGACCATTTATATATAATAAGCATGCAAACCTCTTCAGTTAACTATTGAATCACACAGTTAACAGTGAGTTCTATTAACCAATAGTTTTCTACAACAGAGAGCAAAGTCCTAATGTCTTGGAGAAAAGGCAGCAAAGATATAATATCAGAGCATGTGAACCAACAAAGTCAAGCAGGGCTATGAGCCACTCAGGCCAGTACATGATCTTGTTGTAGAAGAACGTGGCTTTCTCAACCCTGATATCAATCTTACAAAATTATGAATAAACTCCAATCCTTCTATTTGCAATAGTACCCCATTATTTTCCTATTATAAACAAATTTATATTAATTATTTTTTTAAGAAATATGTATTTTCTATTACTTTTTCTGTGGACAATAGTTAACAACATTCCTGCCCTAATGTTTAAGATAATTTATTCATGGAAGGGGAGAAATATTTGTCTAGAAATGTTTTATTTATTTATTTATTTGTTCTAATTAGGTATGTGTGACAGCAGAATACACTTTGATTCCAGAAATTTTTTAAGACCCTAAGAGATTACTACTCATTCAAATTCTTGCGAATTTGACCTTTGCTCCTGTATTCATGATTTCATAGACTGAAACCAGGGATGCCTTCAGCATTCAAGAAAAGTGCCTCCCTCAATGACAGCTCCCCATCCCAGAGGTGTTTGGATGCCCTTGCTATCATCTTTTGAACCTAGAAATGGTACTTACAAAACATGAACACTGCCTTCTTAAACATGGGTAGGATAGTATTTTTGGTTGCATTTTTGCTTTCTGATGAATAATTTTTTGTTGGACTTTTTATGACCATAGCACTGATGTGATTACAGCAGTCAATGTCTTCTTGAAATGTTAACAAGTACTCTCCAAGCTTTTTCTGGGGTCTTCAATGAAGAACCCAACTTGGGTGGATTATTTTGCCCTTTGTACATTACTTTCCCTTTGCTAAAGTGCCCTTGGAAATCCACAAAATTTCTGTGTGAGTTGTGTACATCTAAAACCTTAAAACCAGGGGAAAACACAAGAAAAGTATTCCAACTGTGCATATTATTTGGCCAAATCCTGTTCTTATGGCTCTTACTAAAAACTGTTAGACTACATGCAAGCAGAAAGGGAAACTGAGAAACTTAACTTCAAATAGGAGGCTTTGGTCCTGCATAAACAAAGCTAGTATATTTTTTTAAAAAGCATAGATTTACATGTTAAAATAAAATAAAGTCACTCTCAGTCATTCATTTTTTGTAAAATGTATTCTTTATGTAGTGAAGAGCTTTCGACAATATGGAAAAGGAAAAAACAACATTGCTGCGGATAAAAATGCCTCAGAATTGCTCCATTAGTGGATGGAGGGGGAAAATCTCATGCTAAGTGAAATAAGCCAATCCCAAAAAACCAGGAGCCAAATGTTTTCTCCAATAAGTGGATGCTAATCCATATGGGGGGCGGGCATGGGGTGAGTGGAGGAACTTTGGATGGGGCAAAGGAGAGGAAGGGAGGGGGTTCAAACCAGGGGTAGGAAAAATGATGGAATCAGACAGACATCATTAACCTAAGTATATGTATGACTGCACAAATGGTGTGACTCTATTTCATGTACAACCACAGAAGTGAAAAATTCTGCTCCATTTGTGTACAATGAATCTAAAAGCTTTCTGCTGTCATGTATAACTGATTAGAACTAATTTTTAAAAAATTGCTCCATTAGTATGCTCTGTACTACTGGTTTGTCTTCCCATAGGTTTGCTCTCCTTTGTCTTTAATTTTTTTAATTGGAACATAATATTTGTATATAATCTGTAAAGATCAAATCAGAATAATTAGCATTTTCATTTCCTCAATCATTTATCTGTTTTCTTTTTATCACTTAAGATTTTAGGGGAAAAACTACGCTTAGTAAGTTTAAAATATATACAAACCTTATGACATAACCATACCTCCAGAGTCACTCATAGTAAGCACTTAGCTAGAGCATTAAAAAAAATGAAAGGAAGAAAATCACAAAGCAAACCTAAAATATTACCATATTTCATCATTGTTAGAATTTTTAGAGAATGAGTTGTCTCTTAGTATCCACAGAAGATTGGTTCCAGGAACCCCCTGCAAATACCAAAACCCACAGATGCTCAAATTCCTTACATAAAATGGTATAGTATTTTCATATAACCTACACATATCTCCCACATACTTTAAATCATCTCTAGATCATTTATAATGCTTAATATACTACTTTGCTTAGGGAATAATGACAAGAAAAGTGTATATGTTCAATACAAATTTATTTTTTCTGAATATTTTCTATTTGTGCTTAGTTGAATTTATGGATGTGGAACTCAAGGATATGGAGGGCTGACTCGGGAATTAAAAATCTAATGAAAGGCCTGGGATGTAGCTTAGAGGAAAAGGGCTTGCCCAATGTGCATGATGAGGCCCTGGGTTCAATCCCTACACTGCCAAAAAAGAATTTTTAATCTCATGAAACTAAATAAATAATTTGAAGAATAAAATATGTATAAACCCATACTCTGTAAATAACCGTATCTTTGGTGTAAAACTAACACTGTATTCATAAAACAAGTAAAATATCAATCTATTTATAACGAAGTCTGTTTGGGTACCAGATCCTGTAAGATGGACCATTTTATGCATAGAAATATAAGAGAAAAAGACAGCTTTATTTGTTTTTCACAAATAACAGCCAGAGAAGGGTTTAAAAATTAAGAATGACTAATGTCCCAAATCTGTAATTTATATTCCCTCAACCTGTTTTATTCCTTGAGGTTCAACTTCTGTTCTACCGAACACAACATTCCTCCACATATCTAGCACTCCTGGGTTCAAACCCATTTCATCTACTTTACCTTTTCCACAGGCTTATTTGAGTTCCTATCAGCATTTGCTGCATATCAGAATCAACTCCAAGATGTGATCTCACTCTAAAATTGATTTGTTCAGGAATATACCCAAGAGGTAGGAGCTCGGAATCAAGCTAGACTTTAATGCCTCATTTACCTACTCATCCACCTTCTCACATTAGTGTATGGTGCATTATCTTCCCATTGCCGATCTGAATTCTATTGGCTACAGTTCTCATCTCAGCTGCAAAATGAACCGCTCATGTTTAAGCCCCAAGGATTCTCCTCCTATGTGCTGCCCTCATAGACACAAACCTCTCCCACCCTGTCTGTCCTTTAGCCCATGCATTTAAAAGTACAGGGCTAGATTTTAGCCATAATTTCTAGGGAACAAGAGAGAAGTGGTAAATTGGTTACTGACTTAGATTCTAGAGTGGGAATGATCAGAATTCAAATCTTGAAGCATAAAAACAGCTACACAGATATTTTATCTCCCAGTTAGAATGGGAAATAACAGAATTAAATTTAAATAAGATGATTTAAAATATCACACTGTCTGGTACATAATGCTCAATAACCAATAACAATTACTAATACAGAAGAATTTATAAAGTGTTTAAATCCATTTGTGAGTTTTAGTTAAGAATTTACAGCGTTCTTTTTAATGGAAGGTCTAACCACCAACTTTTCACTACTGACTTATCAGTACAAATTCAGCAATTCACTACTTAATTATCAGTACAAATTTAGCAGATCCTGAGCAACCTGACATCACTCTGACTCCACAATAAAATTTCTGAAATCAAGTGTTTTTCTTTATGAAGTCAATGAAGTACAACAGTTAAAGGGTGGGCAAAATTAGGTCTTTGCTACCTCAGTAAAAATGACTGAAGATGGCTTAGATCTATAAATCCTTATAAAAGGGAGCTATAATGTCCTCAGAGGTGGCATATCTCCATGTCTCTCATGGTTGTTGACAGTAGGTGAAATGTCTATTTTTCAAACCTAAACAAGGAAAATAGGAAGAAATCACATAGGAATTCACTATCTTATTTCAAGAGAAAAGGAGAAGCTGGGATGAGATGTATTATTTTAATTTTTCCAAGTATTTTTACTGATTTGGACATTTTTTAAAAACATAAGTTTACTTTCAACAATGACTTATAAAAATGTTACTTGATTTCACGCTTTTCATCTCTAACAGTAGAATAAAACCTGTACCAAATCCTAATCCCTGTTTTCCTTACTATAATGGAAGCTGATAGGGGTACTTATTTTTATTTACTTCATATTTCCAGGGCTTAATATCATGATCCCCAGGTAAATGGCAGGACCTCAATAAATTCAGTGAATATCATATTTCACTACATAATCGTCACACCCTGTCTTTTTAGTCCAAAAACTGATTTATAACCTTTCACCACATGAGCATTGCATGGTATAATTCTGTTCCCACACCCACTTAAAGGCAAATAGAGCAGCAATGTGTTCACCAGTGGCATATGGATGTGCATTTGTCTTCTAATGCACTGAAAGCCACAAACCTGGACTTCCTAGCACTCGAGCATTGTCAGTGTATTTCTGAAGCCTACTTGCCTGGTTTGTTTAGAGTGCTTCAGTACTAATAGTAAACACAACTTATGTGAGTGGTGCTGAGGACAGTGCATCAGATAACAAAACCAAGGACAGCAGGGGAGAATCTTCACACACAGAAGATTAAATTTTCTAAGTCCAAACTTCACAACACTATAGTAAATTTTCTCGTGTAATATTTATACTATAATGCACAAATTAATAACAACTAATGTGCTAGCTTATTTTTTTCAGACCTGAAAAATGTTTGCTAAACTACCACAAAGAAATGATGTGCATTGATTTGGACTATTTAATTTTAACATATATTTATGAGTATTCCCTGCATCCTAATCTTGTACCAAAGACAGTTGAGTAATAAGTGATTTTTAAGTAAAAGGACAATTTTTTTTTAAAAAGTTGACATAATGGTTCCAACACACTTTTTTGTGAAAAAATAAACTTATGATGATTATGCAGTGAAACACAGTATAATGGATTTTGTGATTCCCTCATCCAAGACTTTACTTCTGAATACCTCAAGAGTTGTTTCCACTGCTTCTCTAACTCAAAGAGAAGATCAGACCAAGTTCAAGAGTAATCCCTTAACACACTAATGTCTCTCACAGGCGCAACAAGCATAGCAATTATTTACCGGGGTATCTTCCATGTGCCATGCACTCTGCATAGAAAAGTCCAATGTTCTCCAATTAAAGTAAACTTGGAGACTTTCAGTCTCCCATATGGAGGGAAAAAAGAGTGAGTGAGTGAGTGAGTGAATGAGCGAGTGTGTGTGTGTGTGTGTGTGAATGTCAGGAATTGTGAAGAATATCAAATCATCTGAATTTTATGTTATAATTTGTCAATGTGTTGAAGATCCTTCCCTTTCTGGGTCTTAATACAGAGTCACAGAAAATTACTCCTTGCATGATGTTCCTAATCATTCCAGGATGGCCTTTTGTTCTTCATAGATGAGAAAACTGAGGTCTACTGAAATAAAAGTGTCTGGCAGAAGTTATTTGATATTAGTAATACAAAAGCCACAGCTAGAAACTGAGTCTATCTATTTTCAGAACAATATACCCTTACACATAATCATAATTAATGAAGTTTATGATACTAGGAAAAAAGGAGCATGCATATTACCTTTTTATGCTGTCTCTTACAATGTTATACATTTTTGTTAGAAAGGAAGACAAAAGATTGTTTTTCTGAAGAAAACTAACAAAAGTATTAAAAACTTAAACAGCATTACTATTCTTTAAATTAAAAAAAAAACTCACTGAAATCCTTTCTTGGAAACCACTTTATAAGACTGATGATCTTGAGAATTATCACTGGACTATATTACTAATCCACAATGTAGCATCAAATATTACTTCCCTCTCTGCTGGCATATGTGTATAACATAGAATATACGGCAAAAGGCCCAAAAGAACTATAAAAATATATTTACAGTACATAAAAATTGACCTCTACTGTACATTACCTAAATGCTGATATAAAAACTTAAATTTTTTGTTTGTTTTGTTTTGCTTTCATAATGTATAGAAGGCCTCTTGGGAAAATGTCTTAGTGCTAAATTCTCAAAAAGTTATTCCAGTAAATTCGACTTGATGTTTTCATTTTCTCGAAGAGTTCCTATAGCAAAATATTAAAAACCATTCCATTGTGCTACAGTTTAAGTACTAAAGTACTTAAGCATTCTGTCAATTCAGTTTCTAAAATATCAATTGGCTCCAAATATGCTTCTACAGTCCCTATTGCCACCTGAGATGAATTGCCAGTTACTTCCAACTCTGATGCTGTCCCAGTCTCCTCACCTGAGGCTCCTGCACCCCATCATCCCCTGCTCCAATGTCACCAGCACAGACAACTGAGTCTGCTTTAATGATCCTCCACTGCTTGGCCTGGCAGTTACATCCCCTAGGACCGGACCCTCATCCTACTAGAAGCTGCATTTCCCTTGCATTCACCCTTTCTTCAGCTGAACTGATTTACTGCTGGAGCCCCTAAACCCCGCTGTGCTTCGCAATCTCTGGCATGCCCTTGTTTGCAGTTTTCCTCTCACCAGGATCACCTTTTCCCTTTATACATTCATCCAACAAATACTTATTGATAACTTGTTCAGTACCACCTGTGAAAAACACAAAATCAAAAAAGGTTAATCTCCCCCAAGCTCAGGGAAGTATGCCCAAATCCCATTCAATCCTCAATACCCATTTCAAGATTCCATGTGGATTTCTTTAATAATAGAGTCAAACACTACTGGATCCCACATCTGACCTCCTTTACCTTATTGTCTGTACTTCTCTTGAATGAGTAATCACATTACTCAGGAGTCAATACAGGTGTTGAACATCTACTATACCCAGACATGTGCTAGATTCTCCCCCTCTGTTATCTCCTCAAGGTCTCTCCTAAAAGTACATGCTCTCCCATTCTGTTGTATATGCTCTTGGTATAGAGATATACCTTACTTACCCTTATTCACTCTGACATTCAGTGCCTAGAACACAGTAAATGCTCAATAAAAATATGCCGGAAAGAATATTGAATTATTAATTAAAGAATGCTAATATTCTTTAAGAAATATTAAAGATTAATCTATAAATGAATATATGGAAGATGGGGAGAAGAAAACATTTATTCCCATAATAATTTTTGAAAAGAAAATGTTAGCTTAATCTTCCTTTCCTTTGTCTTGACTCCTTGTAAATTATTTAAATGTACCCTTTCTCCCATTCAGTATCTTTTAAAAAAGGAATTAAGAATAGCATTCTCGCTTAAGACACTTCTTGGTCCAAAAGGCATACTTGCTAGCTTACTTGACTGTTATCCGGAATTTCAAAGAGAGAGGGAGAAGAAAGAGAAATAGTACTTTAGCTACAACCCATGAATGTGGTTTGTCCCTAATTCTGCCAACTATAGAGTACCAGGCACCCTCTTCCAAGCACAACAATGAATGCCCAAAAGCCTGCCACCAGGTACAACTTCTGTACCACCTTTCATACTGAACAGGAATGTCTCCAAATGGGTTGAAAACACTTAACAGTACAGAAAAAGAAACACAGGTCTCAAGAGTACAGGGCTTCCCTGAGGTCAGCACCAGGCTTACCATCTTTGCAGACACTCCTACTGGAATTGTACGGTTCTATGCAGAGTATGACCTCTGTCTAATCGCAGACCACCTAGAGAGTGCAAGGACCCCTCTTTATCATTTCCTTCCTTGCTGTATTTTTCCTGTAACATATAACCGCCTATACTACCAGCTTGCTTATTTTTTTTTACTGTTTTTCCCAATGAAAAAGTACACTCATAAAGGCGACATTTTTAACCAGATGTTACTATTACTATAGTCCTAGAGTCTAGAACAGAGCCTAGCTCACAGAAGGCTCAATAAATGTTTGTTGAATAAATGCTGTAATTCTTTTAAATAATGTTCTGCTTATTTTGTTACCTTTATAGATATACTACTCCCATTATCAATACCCCACCAAAAAACTACTTGTTTTCTGGATCTAGTTTTTTCATTCATGACTAGAAATATAATTATCACATACATATTCCACTCATGAAGAGACAAATCAATACAAATACAAATAGAAACACTGAACTCATCTAATAAGTGTCTTTTTTACCAAAAAAAAAAAATACATATATATTTGCAAGTGCTAAGTGCCTATATACAAAGCAAGAGTGTTTTACATAGATTACATCTTTATAATGATTCCAAAAGGTAACCATTATTTTCCTTGTTTATAGAAAAGAACAGAATACAAAGAGGTTAAGTGTCTTGCCCAAATACACACAATCTAGAAGGTGACACATAAGACATTGAATAGGAATTTTCTGACACAGGATTATATTCTAAACCACACTGCCTCCCAGGTAGATATTTAAAAGACCAACATAATTAGGTTTCTGAAAGTGTGGCTGGACCTAGAACTCTGTTTTAAATCTTGAGGGAAAAAAGCCAAGCAAATGAGAAAAACAATCAATTGTTTCAGAAATTGGAAATTAAAGACTCTAGGCATATGAGTTCCTAAATAAGTGAGAATAGTGGAAAAGAAAGTGGCTTTGGATTTGGATGTAGTCCCCTCTTGTGTGATTCCATGTGGATTACCCCTTCTATTAGAGGTTCGTCTCAAAATCTGTGAATAACAAGACAGAGAAACAACGGAAGGGAGAGGTAGGGAGGCTGGATGAATTATGTCTACTAATACCTGCTATGATCTTCAAGAAAGCAAGATATTTACAGTATACAGAAGAGTGCCTGATATGCAAATGGACAGTAAATACATATTTAATGTCATGTTTTGTTAATTTCTTGAAGGAAAGAACAAATACAAAACAAAGAAAACTAACTGGGATAGATTTCATGGAAATCTGGAAAAGATATTAAAATTACGTCAAAAGAGCCTACAAAGCTCTCAGTTCTGCCTTGTATTTCATTCATTCACAAATGCCCACTTTCTTAATAGGTGTTGAATTATGTGCTGTCAAGTCATATAAGACATAATCATTACCTATATGTAAGATAAAGCTCAATAATTTAGTTTACTGAGCAGATATTTAGTAAATGGTCACCAACATCAACTTATGTACTACAAAAACAATCCCTGAAAGTACAGTATTAATACCATGAATTTGCTAAAAATACTGTTTAAGAATCATAAATTCTTTTGAATTTTTCTTACATTTCCTTCAGTATAACTTGTGCTATTATCCTGACTACAGCTAGACATTCAGAGCTATAAATCTTCACTAATAAATAAATTAAGAATGTGAGTTTTATTTCATATCTGGGGCAATACTCTTTTAGTATTACCTTATAATACAAAACAACTGATTTAGATGATTGTTAATTGAACAACTTGGGTTTCTAAAAGAACCAAGTACTGATTAATCTTTCAAACTATATTAAACATTATAAAGTTTAGCTAAAATACTTATTACTTAAAAGTCAAAATAAATAAACTAGGAGAGCAGTTATATTAATGGATCATAACAGAAATTGGGTAAAAAGTTACTCAGCAAATCAATGCAATTACTTTTCCTTCTTAAAATACAGCAGTACATAGTGGGATAAAGGACCCATATATCACTTTCAGGTACACTATTATCATATTTTAATTAAATAAGATTTTCAAATATCATGAGCAAGTGTCTAAATATTTAAAATTAATATGACATACTTAACAAAAATTCTTTCTTTGGATTAACATTAAAATTACTACTGGCTTTTATAACAGTAAATTTTTTTTGTTGTTATTTAACTCAGAAGTCCTAACCTTTTCCATAACTAAAAAGGAGGTAAGAAAACTTCAAAAAAAAGTTTATGATACAACTTTCTTATCAAAAGTTACCTCTGGGGGCTGGGGTTGTGGCTCAGTGGTAGAGCGCTTGCCTAGCACATATAATGCACTGGGTTCAATACTCAGCACATAAAAATTAATAAAACCAAGGTATTATGTCCATCTACAACTAAAAAAAAATTTTTTTAAAGTTACCTCTGTCCTGCCTAAAACAAGATGATGTATCCCTAGATTTGTCAGTAAAACCACTTGATAATGAGTATTTAGTCATGTGGCCTCTGTATCTTGGAATCTTAAAAATTCTGGGTTTAATGTGGCCAGAAACAAGCAACCAGTTAGCCTATTCTGACAATGGGCTTTAAAACTAGGGTCCTTACAGTATCCATATTAAAATTCCCTAAAATTATAACACTAACAAAAATAAAACAATTAATAATGTATAGTCAAAAGTGAGTAGGGAAGAAGTAACATCTTGGCAAAGTGTGAACAGTTGCAGAATCTAAGCATGGATACTCAGAGGCTCCCAGGTCTTAGAACTGATCATCAAAGGGCATAGAAGAGTGTGCTGATTCAAACAATCACTATCTGTCAGACTCGGTGAGCTGGTGAGAAAGCTCTGGGCAGGTTAGGTATTACAAAGCAAGAAAACTGATCATCAGCCAGTGGGACCTAAATAAAAGTAAAAGGTTCAGGATTACCTTGAGGATTCATGTGTAACATTCCGACTAAAAATATTAGCACCTTTGAGGGGCTACCCAAAAGTAGACTCTCCTTTTTTATAAACCAACAATATTTTACTGTCCTTTCTACCAATCCGTGAGGAGTTTCAAATCTTTCTTTGGAGTTCTGTGTTTTATAACCATGTCATATTTGAGCCTGAGTCAAACAAAAGCCCCAGCAAAACTATGGTTATAACCACTTAAAGAGCATCATCATTAGCTCCTGAGCAAGACCTCAACTAGACCAGGGGAGCACACCGAATACACTAGCCATAGTAGAGGATTTCCTGCTGAATATCCAACCAATTGCCACTCTTTAAAGAGTAAAAAGGGTAATTATTGTTCATTAAGAAAATAATTACAGGGGCTGGGGTTATGGCGCAGTGGTAGCGTGCTCACCTAGCACGCGGGAGGCACTGGGTTCGATCCTCAGCACCACATAAAAATAAAATAAAGCTATTGTGTCCACCTACAACTAAAAAATAAATATTTAAAAAAAAAAGAAGAAAATAATTACATGGACTAGCACAAATATAAAGGTGACATTGCTCCCTTTCCAAATATGCAGGAATTAGGGAATTAAATCTGTACAGACCTTAGCCTCTTAAACAACTACCCTAGAGTCAGACACAAAGCATTCTGAAATCTTCTGCTTCCAACAAAACATAAGGTACTGATCCACTATCACCATTCTCCTTCAAAAACTAAAATTTCCATTTAGCTGCCACTTAAGATTTGTAAAAGATTCATTTTTCCCTTCTCTTAACTGAAATGCTCACACAGCATACGTTTTTCATCACAGGTTTCCAATTTTTGGTGTGTTAAAAATCCCATCAAGTTGTACTATATGATGTGACAATTAACTTTTAATGACGAATGAAAGAGGCAGATGCTTAAAGTCATTTTGCATTCTATTATAGTACCCATCTAATAAAAGAAAGCTTCTTTATAAAGGTCAGAAAATTTTCTTCTTTTAATCAGACTAAAAGACAGACTAATTTTAAAAGTACATAAAATCTACTGGGCCACAAGATACATAACAGAATATGTAGAGCATTTTATCAGAGCTGCACCGCAGAAGTAATGTCTCCATCACTTTTTTTAATAATTTGTTTACAATATTTGACAATGATTTTCATAAATAACATTTCTTCCCTGTACTGAGGTTTGAACCCAGGGGTACTTTACCACTGAGCTACATCCCCAGCCCCTTTATTTTCTATTTTGTGTTTTGACACAAGGTCTTGCTAAGTTGCCCAGACTGGTCTCAAACTCGTGATCCTGTGCCTCGGTCTTCCAAGTAGCTAGGACTGCAGGTATACATATCACACCCAGCAAATAACCAACGTTATATTCAAAAGCTATATTTATAGATCTGTAGATGTGATGTTTTAATACCTGATGTCTAAAGACATGATTTCCTAGGATATAACTGCCTGCAGGGTCTCTGCATATATCCATGCAAGTTGTGCAATGCACAACCTAGGGGGCGCCATGAAGAGACAAGTGTGTAAATTTATTATGACAATTTCATACCAGAAGGCAGTGAAGTGTCTCGTTATAAGAAAAATCAACCTATTATGACAATTTTTCTCTAGAAAGGGTGCCTTTTTCTAATTTATACAATGGAGTAAAACAGTATGGCAGCTACCCAGACTTACTCTCTAGAAGTTTATGGCTGAGTATGGCCATTCTCCAGGCAAGCACCTAGAAACCAAACTGTGATAAAGTTTCTTCAGGTTTCCTCCCTGAACTGCAGAGCTGAGGTTATTTTCTGCCAAATGAAACTTATAAAAATACCAACCTAAAAAATATCATGTGGGTTCTTAATTCACTAATGTTTAGTTCATATACATTTGAGGGCAGTCAGTCACAGTGGCAAGATATAGGGTCACTATATTTCACTACAGTAGTTTCCTAATAAGGCCACCATGAGGCACCACAGTACACAGATCAGTTAAACCACTCTTTCACAACTAAATCTGTTATGGTTTTACAAACTTATTTTCTCCTGATCAGCTTTGAGCAGTTTATACTTTCATGGATAGAACAAATCTAACAGCTCAAGAATAACTTTTCAAAGCTCTTTTGCTTAATATTAGGATGAGCTACTGTGAGGCTGGGATGATTTTTTCTAAAATCGAACTATAATAAACTTAGGGCATTTGATAAACTGGTATGCCATTTAACAATGTGTTATTGTTCTGCAAATTCCTGCTGTTTTCACAGGACCCAGGGAGCTACACCCAAGCCATGTTTCAACTCACTGTTAGCTACTAAAATCACTATACCTACCACTACCTAAGTCAATTAAGATAAAATGATTTCAAAGTAATGTGTATAACATATTACATATATTTTCACTCTAATAATACATTTCAGTTCTTAAATTTTTTTAATCATATATAAACAATAATGACAAAAAACACATATTATTGCTGTGTAGATGGTACCATAAATTGGCTAAAAATGTTTTCCACATCCTTCGGGAGCTAAGTAAATTTCTATAGCAAAACACGTAAGTCTTACATTTTCGACTCAGCTCTGCCACTCCAACAATCAGAGACTCAGCTCCTTACTCTGAGCCTTGTTTTCTTCAAACTTAAAATGATAGACTGTATTACCTTAAGATCATCTGAAATATCCCTTTAGAACTAAAATTCTATTACTCTCTTAAGGTTTAAGTTATCTGAATCCAAAACTTTCTTTTTCTTATAGTAGTATAATGTTTCTTTTAAATCACAGATATATCATCTCTATATAATACTAACTTTAACTTTAAAATTTTACCATAGTCTTGGAGTGATTCAAGAAACAAGTAACGACTTGTATATGACAAGTATCAACTGTGTATATGACAATCTGCTTGATGATGTAGGAACACAAATTAAGAAAAGGAAATTTTATCCTGGGTTGGAAAACCATGCTTTAAACCAAAGACATTACAATTCAGTGGAAGTCTAGAGAAGTCCATGCACTATGGAGTGGTATCAACGCCTATGGGAAGCACAAGAGGCAGGTAAGGGAGTGAGTGATTATGCATGTGGCCTCAGTAGACAAAGTGAACTGGGATGGAATGCCAGCTCCACCATTTACCAGAAGAATGACTGGGCAAGATGGCAAGCCTCTGAGACTCAGTTCCCACATCTAAATTGGAGACAATAATTCCTACTTCACAGGGTTGTTGTGAGATGCTTCTTAGTTTACATCATTGCTTAGAAACTGAAGATCCAACACGTGGGTGTGGTGGTGCAGGCCTGTAATTCCAGCTACTCTGAGACTGAAGCATGAGGATCACAAGTTTGAGGCTAGCCTGGGCAACTCGACAAGACCCTATCTTAAAATAAAATGGGCTGGGGGTGTAGCTCAGTGGCAGAGAGCTTGCCTAGCATGTGTGAAGCCCTGGATCCATGCAGGGGAAAGCAGGGGTTGAGGGTAGGAAATAACTATACACCTAATTATCCTTATGACTTTTATATTCATAGTCCACTTCAAATGAAAAGCAAAAAAAAAAAAAAAAAAAAAGGTTAATGGCTTCTAATCACTTCCACCATTACATGCCTTCTTCAATAAAAACATGATGCTTTGGTTTTATCAAACTGAAATTCTTCAACAAACCTCTTCATTATCCGTTACTACTACACTATGTCCCAAAGACAGTACAAATAATCAAATACAAAGTATAAAAATTAAAATGAAGCAAAGAGAAGCTACAGAAATAAACATTCTAAATTAAATGCTTCTGTGTCAACCCTGAAATATTTAAATTTTAAAAGTTCTGGAGTTCTAATGTGAAATCTTTTATCACTCTCTCAGAGTAAAATAATTAGTAGACCTCTTTACTAGTGGAGAACTTGGAGATAAGATCCTAACAAATAAAACTTCTGTAGTATGTAAAATATTAATTGAATAATTGGTCCTGAAATAACTTTTAAATAGAAATGTCTTCTCTTTTATAGTTGGCAGAGCTACATTAGATTCACTAACTTTT
>PVHX01006175.1:80472-103715 GCA_004024805.1 Geosciurus inauris | reverse complement strand
TGGTACCGGGGATTGAACTCAGGGGCACTCGACCACTGAGCCACATCCCCAGCCCTATTTTGTGTTTTATGTAGAGACAGGGTCTCACTGAGTTGCTTAGCGCCTCGCCATTGCTGAGGCTAGCTTTGAACTCGCGATTCTCCTGTCTCAGCCTCCCTGAGTGCTGGGATTACAGGCTTGAGCCACCGCGCCCGGCTTGAATCTCTATATTTTCAAAGTAGGCCCACAAATTAAATCAGAATGTTTCTCAAAGGGTTCCCACATTATCTGCTACACTAAGCTTATAAAATAAAATCTCACTTCCCAGAACTGGTAAATGTTTATATTGTGTGATTCATTCAATTAGCTGATATATTCAAGGACAAATACAAACCCAAACTCATTTTTATTAAATGTAGTGAAGAGGATGGAACAAGAAAAAGGCCACATAACAGGAAAGATAAGGTCTCTTTTGTTTTCTGCTTATCCACTATTGTTGAGGGATTGACATCAGAATAATTCTAAGTGGACTTCTTTCGTTCTGGAATATCTGGTAATGTACAAAGACAAAGTGACTTGCAGATAAAAATGTAAATCTTTACAACCATTGCTGGCAGTAGTAGCTGGCATGTGTATCCTTGGTGATAATTTAATAAGCTTTTTATTCCTGTTGGAAAAAGTGACATTTCATTCATACATCGGAACATTTCCATTTCCATTAGCAACAGGAAGGATTGCTCACTGGTGATGCTTTTTGTTTGTTTTCCTGTAACTTTCAATAGCCCCCTTCTTTAGGGTGTTTCCTTTAATCTATTAATTGCTGCTGCCTCCAGGGGTGATATTAACCATTCTAATAAAATGGTTGGTGCTTAGAAGGAACTTGTGCTGACCAGCTTTTGAGCAGGGTCCTGTGTCAGTCAGTAGCTCTGGATGATAGCAGACACTTAAGGTGGTTTGTTTGTATGGTGGGGGCTTAGGAAAGTGGCTTTATTTTTGACTAACTAGAATACAGAAATAGTTCAGAATTTTCACAGTTGATATGGAGGTGTTGTAGGCACTAACTGTATATTTGCCCCAATATTTTCTGATTCAGAGGATCTTGGTTACTTTTCATGAGGTATTTTTAAGCACTATCAGAGTAACTTTAATTATATGATACTATTAAGATCTTCCTAATTCATGAAATAGTTTGAAAACACATGTCATTTCTTTGGTGCGTGGAGCTCAGATAATAGCACTGTAAGACCATTTTTCTATGCACACTCAAGATAGGCAGCATGCATTCATGTGTTCATTCAACTGATCCTTTCTGAGAACCTACTATACTACTCCAGTGAAAGGGATTCATCAGAGAACAAAACAGGTAAGTCTTTACCTTAATGGAGTTTATATTATGGTAGAAAGAGAAATCATAAGCAAATAATATTGGGAGTAAGTGTGAAGTGTAGGCCAGGGGAGATAAAGGAGTGTGGTGCTGGAGATTTTTTTCTCTGTTATGCTTTTTTTAAATGGATGCATTATAACTATACATAATTCGTTCTGACTTATTTGTATATGAACACAATATAACAATATGATTTGGTCAAAATCATTCCCCAGTATTTTCCCTTCTCCTCCCCTCTTCTTTCCCTTTTCCTCTACTCTACTGATCTCCTTTTGATTTTTTTTTGGTACCAGAGATTGAACTCGGGGGCACTTGACCCCTGAGCCACGTCCCCGGCCCTATTTTGTGTTTTATGTAGAGACAGGGTCTCACTGAGTTGCTTAGCACCTCGCCATTGCTGAGGCTGGCTTTGAACTCGTGATTCTCCTGTCTCAGCCTCCCTAAGTGCTGGGATTACAGGCTTGAGCTACCGCGCCCGGCTTCCTTTTGATTTTTATGAGACCTCTCCCCCTACCTTTATTTTCCTATCTTCTCCATGTGAGAAAAGACATATAAGACACACAACTCTTGACCTTCTGAGTTTGACCTATTTCACTGTATATAATGCTCTTGAGTTCCAGCTATTTTCCTACAAATGACATAATTTCATTTTCTCTATGGCTGAATAAAACTCCATTGCATATATATGCCACAATTTCTTTATCCATTCATCCATTGACGGACACCTAGGCTGGTTCCATAATTTGGCTATTGTGAATTGAGCTGCTGTAAACATGGGTATGCTTGTATCACTGTAGTATGCTGACTTTAATTCTTTAGGATAAATACCAAGAAATGGTATAGCTCGCTCTTATGGTGGTTCCATTTCTAATTTTTGAGGAACCTTCATACTGATTTCCATAGTATTTGAATAAATTTACCATCCCCCCAAATAGTGTAAAAGTGTTCTGTTTTTCCTACGCCCTCTTCAGCATTTATTATTCTTTGTATTCTTGATGGCTGTCATTCTAAGTAGAGTGAGATGAAGTCTCAGTGTAGTTTTGATTTGCATTTCCCTAATTTCTAAAGATGTTGAACTTTTTAAAAATATTTTTTGCCATTTGTATTTCTTCATTTGAGAAGTATCTGTTTAGTTCATTTACCCATTTATTAATTAGGGTTATTTTTGGTGGTAAGTTTTTTGAGTTATTTATATATTCTGGATATTAATCTTCTCTTAGAAGAGTAGATAGCAAAGATTTTCTCCCAGTCTATAGGTTCTCTCTTCACATTCTTAATTGTTTCCTTTGCTGTGCAGAAGAAGCTTTCTGATTTGATACCATCCCATTTATCAATTCTTGGTATTATTTTCTGAGCTTTAGGACTCCTTTTGAGGAAATCATTGCCTGAACCTGTATGTTGGAGTGTTAACTGTATGTTTCCTTCTAGGAGTTGCAAATTTTCTGGTCTAATTCCTGGGTCTTTGACTCATTTTTAGTTGATTTTTGTTCAGGGTGAGAAATAAGGATCTAATATTATTCTCCTACATATGGAAAACCAGTCTCCCCATGGTGCTAGGAATGGAGAGCAGGGGCTTATGCATGCTAACACATGCCCTGCACTAAATTACATCTCCAGCTCCACAGTCTGGATCTTATTAATGGATGATGGGGTTGAAGAAGAATGTGGGAATTAAAGGACAAAAAACATTGCAGGAAAATGGAAGGGGCAGAAAGGTGGTCAAGTGCAGCCTGGGAGAGCATAGGCTAGAAGCTGGGCAGGCTTGGGTTTGAACCATAGCTCCACTGTTTGAAACTTTGGGACTCGGAACAAGTTGTGTAACCTCCTGTAGCCTTAAATTGTGTAAATTGAGGATAATGATAATAATATCCACCTCATAAAGTTGGAAAACTGTGACCATGCCAGATACAGCACAGGAGCCCGCACAGAGTAGGAGCTTGTAAATGATAACTGTGGTCATGACAATGCTTTCTTTCTTTCTTTCTTTTTTAAAGACACATTTATTCAGCATCATGATCAGACTATTACATTTAGCAATCAACAGCATGGGTGCAAAAAAAAAAAAGTCTATATTAAAACCCTTTGTTGGAATGCTTTACACTTTCCACAGAACAGAAACTAAAATAACCTGTTTTACAATTAGTCACAAATACAGTCCTCGAGTTTTTTTTTGCCCACACATAGGAGTATTGTCTAAAACATGTCTTCTTTGTAGCAGCTAGGCCCTGCCACCACTGTGTTTGGCTGAGTTCACAAATCTGTTGCAACCTGTAGCTTCCCTGTCACTTCTCTGGCTCTCCTCTCCTGCTAAGCTTTGTCTTCTGGCAGTATTAAAACCTTCTGCCACTGCCATGGCTACTGCTGCTGCTGGAACCACCATAGCCACCTTGGTTTCATGGTTTGGCAAAATATTGGCCTCCACCACCAAAAGGTCCAGAGCTTCTGCCTCCAAAGTTTCCACCCTTCATGGGTCCAAAATTTGATGACTGATTGTTGTAATTGCCAAAATCATTGTAGCTTCCACCACCTCCAAAATTGCTGTCATTACCAAATCCATTGTAGCCCTCCCCACTGCCACCATACCCACCACCACCACGGCTGCCACCAAAGCCACCATGACCATTGAAGTTCCCTCCATGACCAAAATTGTCATTTCCACCAAAACCACCTCCACGACCACCACCAAAGTTTCCAGAACCACTTCGACCTCTTTGGCTAGATGAAGCACTAGCCAGCTCTTGCTTTGACGGGGCCTTCCTCACTTCACAGTTGTGGCCATTCACAGTATGGTATTTCTGAATGACTATCTTATCCACAGAGTCACAGTCATCAAAAGTTACAAAAGCAAAGCCCCTTTTCTTTCCACTGCCTCGGCCAGTCATGATTTCAATAACTTCGATTTTCCCATACTGTTCAAAATCTCGTAGGTGATGTTCTTCAGTGTCTTTAAAGACACCAACAAAGATCTTTTTCACAGTTAAGTGGGCCCCTGGTCTTTGAGAATCTTCTCTTGAGACAGCTCTCTTTGGTTCCACAACTCTCCCATCCACCTTGTGTGGTCTTGCATTCATGGCTGCATCCACTTCCTCCACAGTGGCATAAGTGACAAACCCAAAGCCCCTGGAGCGCTTGGTGTTTGGGTCTCTCATTACCACACAGCCCGTGAGTGTCCCCATTGCTCAAAATGGCTTCTCAGACTCTCATCAGTTGTTTCAAAGCTCAGCCCTCCGATGAATAGCTTCTGCAGCTGTTTGGGCTCTTTAGGAGACTCTGATTTAGACATGACGGCGGCAGGAAGAGAGACTTCAACGATGCTTTCTGGGCGGCGTCCAGAGGCGGAAAGGAGTAATCTAACAAACGCATCTCATGACAGTGCTTTCTATTTATAACTTTTTGATTGGTCCTTTCACTAATTATCTTCTGTGTGGTTTTAGAATCATTTCATTTAAAAAATTTCATACAGTAAAATTGACTTTTTGGGTACAGTTTTATGAGTTTTAACATCTGTATAGAATCATGTAATCAACATCATAATCAGGGTACAAAACTTTTATCACCTCTACAGATAGTTTTTAATTATTACTTTTATTGGTGTACATAATTGTACATAATAGGAGATTCATGATGCTGTATTTGTTTGTGCACATAATTTGATCAGTCTTATTCCCCAGTACCTTTCCTTCCCCCCTTCTTCCCTACCCTTGATTCATTTGCTCTGCTTTACCAATCTCCTTTCTATTGTTATTATTATTTTAACTAGTGCATTATAATTATATATGTAAGTGGGATTCATTGTGGTATATTCATACATGGACATAGCATAATTTGGTAGATTTCATTCCCCAGTACTTCCCTATGCCCTCCCCTTTCCCTCTTTCTCAATCCCCTTCCCCTATTAGTCTCCCTTCTATTTTTGTGAGATCCTTTATATATATATATATATTTTTTTTTTTAAAATATTTATTTATTTATTTATTAGTTTTAGGTGGACAGAATATCTTTGTTTTTTATGTGGTGCTGAGGATCGAACCCAATGCCTCACGCGTGCTAGGCGAGCACGCTACCACTGCGCCACAATCCCAGCCCCTATATATATTTTTTTAAACAATATATATATAATTGTAAAACAACAGATATAATTCACATGCTATAATTTACCTTTTAAGGTATACATTTCAGTGGTTTTTAGCATATTCAGTATTATGCAACCATTACTACTGTCTAATTTCAGAACATTTCACTACAAGAAGAAACCTCATACTTGTTATCAATCACGTCCCATTCTTGCCTGCCCAGCTGCTGGCAAATACTAATCCACTTCATTTTGAATATTTCATATAAATAGAATCACACAATATGTAGTCTTTTGTGACTGGTTTCCTTTATTTATCCATGTTGTAGCACATATCAATTATGTCATTCCTTTTTTATCGACGAATGACAATTCCTCAATATTTTTTATGTAGATATACCACATTTTGCTTATCAATTTGTCAGTTAATAGACATTTGGGTTGTTCCACCTTTTGGCCATAATGAATAATGCTGTTCTCACATACCAGTTTTTGTGTTGATGCATGATTTTCTCAATATATATATGTTCATTTCTCAACATATATACCTAGGATTGAAATTGTTGGGTTATATGGTAACTGTGCTTAACATTTTGAGGAATTAAAAAACTGTTTTTCAAAGTTGCTATACCGTTTTGAATTCTAGTGTGCCATGTATTAGTGTTTCAACTTCTTTATATCCTGTTCACCAGTCGTTATCATTCTATTTTAGCCATACTGATAGGTGCAAAGTGATATTCTGCTGTGGTTTTGATTTCTATCTTCTTGAAGACTATTGATGCTAAGCATCTTTTTTTTGTGTATCTTTGAAGAAATGTCTAAACCTTTTATCCATTTTGTGATTGGGTCATCTTATTGTTGAGTTGTAAGAATTCTTTACAAACTTTAGATATAAATACCTTATCAGATCTATGATTTGCCAATATATATTTTTTCCCATTCTATGGGCTATTTTTTCACTTTATTGATGATACTTTTTTTCTTTTTATCTGTACTGGGATTGAACCTGGGGTCTCATACATGCTAAGCAAATGCTCTACCACTGTGTTATTTTCATTCATTTTTATCTTTTTTTTTTTGAGACAGGGTCTCACTAAGTTGTCCAGAGTGGCTTTGAACTTGGAATCCTACCTCAACCTTTCTAGTAGCTAGGATTACAGGCATGTACACTCACATCTAGCATTGATGGTACTCTTTGAAGCACATAAGTTTTCATTTTGATATGGTTCAATTTACCTATTTTTGTCATTATTGTTTTTGTTGTTGCTTATGCTTTTGGTGTCATATGTAAGGAGCCATGCTTTATCCAAGGTCACAAAGATTTACTCCTCGGTATTTTCTTAAGAGTTTCATAGTGTTAACTCTTACTTTTCAATCTGTGATCCATTTTAAGGTAATAAAATTTATATATGGTTTTAAAAAATTTTTTTAGTTGTAGATGGACACAATATTTTTATTTTATTTATTTTTATGTGGTGCTCAGGATCGAACCCAGTGACTCATGCATGCAAGGCAAGCGCTCTACCACTGAGCCACAATCCCAGCCCCTACATATGGTTTTAATAAGAATTCACATTCATTCTTTTATATGTGGATATCTAGTTGTCCAGCACCATTTCCTGAGAAGAGGGTTCTTTTCCAAATGAATTGTCTTGGCACTCTTGTCAAAAATCATTTGACTATATGTTAGGGTTTATTTCTGGATTCTCAATTCTAGTACATTTTTCTATACGCCTATTCTTATGTCACTATCATTCTGTTCTCATTACTGTATTTTGTAGAAGTTTTGAAATTAAGAAGTATGAGCCCTCCAACTTTTTTTTTTTGTATTGGAGATTGAACTCAGGGGCACTCGACCACTGAGCCACATCCCCAGCCCTATTTTGTGTTTTAGGTAGAGACGGGGTCTCACTGAGTTGCTTAGCGCCTCGCTGTTGCTGAGGCTGGCTTTGAACTTGCGATTCTCTTGTCTCAGCCTCCCAAAGTGCTGGGAGGCTTGCGCCACCGCGCCCGGTTTGAGTCCTCCAACTTTGTTCTTATTTTTCAAGATTGTTGGGGCTATTCTGAGTTCTTTACATTTGCATATTTTAAGATTTTAGTACCAGTTTGTCAGTTTCTGCACAGAAAGTACATGAGATTTCAATAGAAGTTGTTGAATCTGTAGACCAATTTGGGGAATACTACCACTTTGGCAATGTAAAATCTTCACATTCAGGAATATGAGGTATCTTTCCATTTATTTAGGTCTTCTTTAATTTCTTTCAACAAGATTGTGTTATTTTCAGAATGTTTCTTGCACTTCTTTTGTTAAAAAATTTCCTGGGCTGGGATTGTGGCTCAGCAGTAGAGCACTTGCCTCCCATGCGTGAGGCACTGAGTTCGATCCTCAGCACCACATAAAAATAAATAAATAAAATAAAGATATTGTGTCTATCTACAGCTAAAAAAAATATTTAAAAATTTCCTGAGTGTTTTTATTCTTTTTGATGGTGTTATAAAATGGAATTGTTCCCTTAATTCACTTTCAGATTGTTCATTGCTTATGTGTAGAAACAGCTAATTTTTGTACATCAATGTTGTTTTGTGTCCTGCTCTATGTGAAGTTTTAACTTCATGGGGATGGGGTAGCGGTGGTGGGGGCAATAGAGTCTTGGGAAGTATTTCTAATGGGTCCATGAAACGTTTCCCTTGCATGCCATCTAGTCAAATAGGTCAGTGACGAAGCTACCACTTACTGAGCACCTATAACATTATTTACTGTGCTCAAAAGCTTCCCAATAGCTTTCCATTGCTCCAATGACAAAACAAAACACTAAAAAACTAGAATCTTTAGCATGACATTGAAGACCCGGGATGACTAGGCCTTTGTCCAGTGCACCACGATCTCATCGCTCACTGTTTTCCTCCTGGTCCTGTGTCCGTTAGCCTCATTGACAATTTCAACTTTCTCTACATTACCATGACCATGTTTATTCCTGCCTCAAACCCTCATTCATACTGTCCCTGTTGCTTAGTCACTCCTTCTCACTAGAAAAGGTAGTTTTCTTCCTAGTAGACAAAATTATATTTCCCCAATGTTTGTGAATTTCTGTCTCTCCTGCTAATAATGTCTGCTGTTCCCAACTGTGTTTTCATCAGCTCGAGCATCATTTGGCACATCACTGGAGTCCTGTAAAGGGAGTGGATAAGCTGTGTGTCAGGCATTTTATATACATGATCTCCCTTGTCTTTACGATACACTTTACAAATAAGCAAACTAAAGCTTAACTAGGTAAACTAGCCTTAGGTCATATCACTAGTAAATGGTAGAGCAATGATTCTAGTAAGATCTTCTGATGGTTTTAATTTTAAACTAACCCCTCCAAGAGACAAGTTCTCATTTCTTGATTTGTTTTCCAGTGGAGACTTTTCAGAAACTGCAGAAGGCAAAAGAGATTCTAACCAATGAAGAGAGTCGAGCCCGCTATGACCATTGGAGAAGGAGTCAGATATCCATGCCATTCCATCAGTGGGAAACTTTAACTGACTCAGTAAAAATGGTGGGTTTCTCTCTGGGTGTGATGTAGACCTGGGAGGCTCAGACTACTCATGGATGAGACTCATGAGTTCTCTTAAAGGGTTGTTATGGTTTGGATATGAAATGTTCCTTAAGGACTCATGTGTTGAAGTTTTGGTGCCGAATGCAGCAATGTTCAGAAGTGGGGCTTTGGGAAAGTGGTTGAATCATGAGGTCAAGCACTCATCAGTGCATTAATCCATTGAATGCTGAATAGACAACTGGAAAGTGGTGGAAACTGAAGGTAGGTGGGGCACTGTTGGAGGAGGTAGGTCACTGGGGGTATGTGTATCTCATTCCTGGTTCCTTCCTCTCTCTCTGTCTCTGTTTCTCTCTCTGCTTCCCAGCAGAGCTGCTTTGGAGCCAGCTAAGCATGGGCTGAAACCTCTGAAACTGTGAGCTAAAATAAAGCCTTCCTCCTTTAAGTTGTTTATGTCAGGTATTTTGGTCATAATGATGAAAAGCTGGTTAACACAAGACTCAACAGGCAATTGGATGGAGAAGACCAAGAAGCTGGTAGGGTCTGGGTTTATCTCAGTGCTTGCAAAATCCTGTGAGAGAAAATTCAGAACAGTAGCAATGAATCAGAGCCAGAAGAGCCTGTAACTACAGTTTTCAGTCTCTTTGGCTGTTTGTTTCAGTATGTAAACTTCCTGTTATCATTTAAACCTCATTTTATGAGTTTTAATAAATGTGCTTCTAAAGTTGTTCATATACTGAATTTTGGAATGTTGTAAATTCATTTCCTCCATCTTTTTTGTTCATATAAGCTTGTTCTTGTTCTCAAGGCTTATAAATCCATTTAAAAAACAGGATCCAGCTGGGTGCGGTGACACATGCCTGTAATCCCAGCACTTTGGGAGGCTGAGACAGGAGAATTGCAAGTTCAAAGCCAGCCTCAGCAATGGCGAGGCGCTAAGCAACTCAGTGAGACCCTGTCTCTACCTAAAACACAAAATAGGACTGAGGATGTGGCTCAGTGAGTTCAATCTCCGGTACCAAAAAAAAAAAAAAACAAAAAACCCCCCAGGATCCAATTCGTCCAACAAAACTATAAATTATTCTTATCATACATTCTGTTGAATTATTGGACTTATTAAACCATTGTGTTACTTTTCTTCATACCATTAAAAAAATAATCAAAATAATCACATTTCAGAATAATAAGGGCTGAGGGTGTAACTCAGTGGTAGAGCTCATGCTTAACATGTGCCAGGCCCTGAGTTCAATCCCCAGTACCCTAATAATTAAATAAATTACTACAATTACTATTATGTTCTTATTTTGTTTACGTTTATCTTTATATTATAAAGAAATGTAAAAATGTAATTAAAAGATTTGTATCATTTTAGGCATGAATTATTATCCAAATTCTTTTTTTTTTTTTTTGGTACTGGAGATTGAACTCGGGGCACTCGACCACTGAACCACATCCCCAGCCCTATTTTGTGTTTTATGTAGAGACAGGGTCTCACTGAGTTGCTTAGTGCCTCGCCGTTGCTGAGGCTGGCTTTGAATTCGCGATTCTCCTGTTTCAGCCTCCCAAAGTGCTGGGATTACAGGCATGTGCCACCGTGCCCGGCTTTATCTAGGTTCTTCCCATTGGGATACTTCTCTGACTTGGACTTTAAATATAGAAATTACCTTACAGGCAAGTTTTCAGGGACACTTGTTAGAATGAGTCTATAAAGTGATTCACATCTCTTAAATTATAGCCCTTCAGAGTTATATTTACATTTTCTTTCTTATAGTTTTATTTTAAGAAGATTGAAGAAATTTTTTTTTAATAAAAATTTTGTAATACTAAGGCAAGGTCTTTGAAACAATGGGAGAGATTAATGCAAAACTCTCAAAGTATTTAGTTAAAACCACTTTACATAAAATATAGATTTTTTTCATCTCTATAAAATATACATTTTTTTCATCTCATCTTGGAATGAAATGCATATTCTATGGATTTGTCTAAGGTAGGATAATTATTTATGAGGGACTAACATATGCTTATTGTATATATGCACAATATAACTAGGGGAACCTTTCAAAAAACAGTGGCTTAACTTCACATATTCAGAAATAAGATTCTTTTCTTTTTCACTGCTTATATCCAAAATTCCTTAACACTAAGGAGCTGAGTAAACAGTGTTCTACAAACTCTGCATAACCATATTTCTAGTCTTTTTTTTTTTAAAAATATTTTTTTAGTTGTAGATGATCGCAATATTTTTATTTTACTTATTTATTTATATGTGGTGCTGAGGATCGAACCCAGTGACTCACACATGCGAGGCAAGCACTCCACCACTGAGCTACAGCCCCAGCTCCTCCAATCTCTTAAATATGACACTCTAACTACAACTGAATTAGTCTCCCTTGCTATTCTAAACCTTTCTGATTTATAGCTAATTTTTCTTGATAATCCATTCAACTGTCATTTAATTTTTAATAGCTGATATCAACTTAGCTATGTATTTTTCAAAACTCTTCTTAAATTTCTGCTTTAATTTATGTTGCCAAAGTCTTTCCATTTAATGCTAATATCCTATCTCCAAATGTGTCATTTCTCCTTTGAGTTCCACTTAACCATGAACTGTTGGGGATCTTTCAATAATTAAATTTTAGATATTACTGGTTGTGTCATTTATCTTGTCAGCAAAGATGAAGTAGAATGCTGGGCTGGCATATGGTTTTAGATTTATTTTTATTACTGGTACAAAAATGATGAGATGTGTATCTCTCTGTTTTTAAATCAGTGATTTTTTTTTTTCTCCTCACATGATCTTTTTTGTTTGGTTGAAAGTTGGTTGTTTCTGACTTCCTTTTGTTTCTCTTCCTTAGTGGACTCGGAATTCCCTATACTAAATTTCACCTGTGTGGAGTTTCACTGTTGTTTTATTCATATATGAACACAAGAAAGACAGTAGAATGAATCAGATATAACTTTCCTATGCTCATATATGAATATGCCAACAGTGAAACTCCACATCATGTACAACCACAAGAATGGGATCCAAATTTGAAAAAGTTATACTCCATGTATGTATAACATGTCAAAATATACTCTATTGTCATGTATATCTAAAAAGAACAGATTTTAAAAATAAATAAAATAAAATAATAAAATCTTGGTGCCATATTCACAAAAAGACTCTGTCTCAAAATAATTTATTTATTTATTTTTTGGTACTGGGGATTGAACTCAGGGGTACTCGACCACTGAGCCACATCCCTAGCCCTATTTTGTATTTTACTCCTCACTGTTGCTGAGGTTGGCTTTGAACTCATGGTTCTCCTGTCTCAGCCTCCCAGAGTGCTGGGATTATAGGTGTGTGTCACTGTGCCCAGCTGAAAATAATTTAAAATAGCTGAAAAATATTATATACATATGTTTATATTCATATGTATATACATACATATATAGTGTATATACACTTATTAATACTAGCTAAATAAATGTTAATAGCTAAATATATATGGCTAGTTTTATATATATATATATTATACTTATCCATCTATATTAATTTATTTATTATATCAATAATGAAAGGATAAACCCACTCAAACTGACAGCCAAAATTGACCATTATATATATCCACCCTTTAAGTATTACGTGTGTGTATGTATATATGTGTATATATATATTTTTTGTTGGCTATCAATTTGAATTTATCCTTTCATTATTGATACATATTTGTATTGTTTCCAGTGTGCACATAATGCTGCTGTTAACTTTGTTTTGCATTTTGAACATATGTAGGCATTCCTATCGTGTACATGCCTAAAAATGAAATCATTGAGCAACAGCTATAGTTTGTGTCCATCTCTAAGAGATGCCACCAAAGTTTTTGAAAGTGGTTGTACCCGTTTACATGAGTTTTGGTTAGATATCAGGTGTCCCCCCACAAAGCTCCTGTGTGAACAATTCAAGAAGGTTTAGAGGTGAAATGATTGGGTTATGAGAGTCTTAACCCAATCAAGTGAATTAATTTCCTCATAGGGATTAGCTTGGTGGTAACTGAAGGCAGGTGGTGTGTGGCTGGAGGAGGTGGGCTGCTGGGGGCATGCCTTTGGGGTTTATATTTTGTCCTGGTGAGGAGAGCTGCCTCTGCTTTCTGATCATTGTGTCCTGAGCCACTCTATGCCACCACAGACTTTTGTCATGTTTTGCCTCAGCTCCAGCGCCCCAAAATGGAGCCAGCCTTTTACAGACTGAGACTTCTGAAACCCTGAGCCCCAAATAAACTTTTCCTCCCTAAAATGAATAAATAAACCAACCAACCAAGTAACAAATAAATAAGTAAAACTATTTCACCTGATCTGTATATCATTCAGTAGACTTTCTACAATTTTCTTCTCTTTCCTTTTTGTTTGAATCCTAAAAGATTAGAAGTGATTTCTGCATGTTAGAGCCTCACCTCTCTCTGTAAGTTTTTGTTGTTGTTGAGACTGGTCTTATACTCCCAGGCTCAAGTGATCCTCCCACCTCAGCATCTTCAGTACTGGAACTATACACGCAGTCAGTCTCTCTGTCTGTCTGTCTATCTATCTATCTATCTATCTATCTATCTATCTATCTATCTATCTATCTATCATCTATCTATCTATCTATCTATCTATCTATCATCTATCTATATCTCTATCTCTTGTGCTGAGGATCAAACTCAGGGCTTTGTACATGTCAGGCAAGCATGCTACCACTGAGCTACACCTCTAGCTGTCTAGCATCTCTATAACGTTTTAATTGTTGCTTTCTCTCTGTGTGTATTTCATTTGTTTATCCTTTTACATTCATACTCTGGAGAAATCAATAATGATTATCCGTTGTTCATCACCTGATAGATCATCGTCTATCTTCTTGTAGATAAATATCACCATCAGGGTTTTGGGGTTAAAAAGCTTTACATATGCCATTCTGACAATAAAACAGTTATAACTTTAGAATTTGAATTTCAGGGGGCTGGGGTTATGGCGCAGTGGTAGCGTGCTCACCTAGCACACGCGTGAGGCACTGGGTTCGATCCTCAGCACCACATAAAAATAAAATAAAGATATTCTGTCCACCTACAACTAAAAAAATGAATATAAAAAAATTAAAAAAAAAGAAGTTGAATTTCAGGTGACAACTATATGTTTACTTGTCCTATACATATTATAGATTGTTAAATCTCATAAAATGTCTTTCCTCCTGATGGTCAATCTTGTGTTACCGCCTTTTAAGTACCATAATCCCTCTGGAAGGAAAAGCGTTGGTTGAGAGCAGTATTTGTCCTCATACCTGCAATGTAGGACAAATTGCAAGGTACTTTTGCAGCATCACACACTGGATCATGTCTCAGGTCTCCTTCAGAGAATTCCCCAAATGGGCCACAGTTGTAGGTATGATGCATTTCCACTACCCACAAGTGATGAAACTGTAACTCATATTCCCCACCTAAAGTCTCTTTTCACTTCACAAGCCATTTATTTCTCTTTTCCTTTCTAGAAGTTCCTCCTGATAGTTTCATTTGTAAAAATATTTAAAAAATTCACCTAGATCAATAAATGTTAGAGAGTTAAATGTAGATACATGGTGTTGGTTTCAAACAAGGATGTGGGTGAGAGTTTTAGTAATCCAGGCCTTCAGGACCCTGGGAACTTGAAAACAGAGACTTTGTAGCTCAAAAAATTTAGAGAAATTCATCTTTGTCTTCCAGGATATGGTTAGCTTTCTCTCTAGCTCCAAAATAGATGGCAGATTGGCTTTAGGAAGGCTGCTGGAGAATGACTGTAGTGAAGCCACAATCAAAATAAAGCTCTGAGAAAAATTCTCATAAGCTGTTAAAACTGTTCCATGCCATCAGTTGTTAAAACATCAGTTATTAGACATTTTATAAGAAGCTAGTAGAAACACATTTTGGTGAATTGATCATTTGACAGATTGTTTCTGGGAGGGCTTTTTAGGGCTTCCCGTCACCTTCACATGGACCTATTTGTCTGTTGATTGTTTCTGGATTTGCAGCTGAGTGAGGTGTTTTTGGGGTGAGTCCAGTTGGACACAGACTACAGGGAAGCTTCCTACTATGCCCACATGGTTACAGTTTCTCCAGCCAGATGGGAAACTGTGCAATTCAACACCTTCTGGGCCTGTTCAATAGGCAATCTGTCCTAATCGGATGTTATCCAAAAGCAGGTCAGGAATCACCAGGCAAGTAAAAATTCACTCAAAGTGATCCAGGATAAAAATAACCAATTTTGTATAGTTATTCAGCTGAGCTAGGACACATCTGAATCAATTGTTTATTTTTTCTATTTGTCCCAGTGTTTAATGACATGTAGGTTAAAAAAAAATTATTTGCCAGTGTTGTTCAAGGTCTAGATTGTGAGGAAATGAGAGGGTTGGGGAGGGAGAGAGAGAGGTTTTCATTAAGGAAAACTGGTAAACAAGTTAATTTTGAAGATAGAATAACAACCTAGCATACTAGTTTCACAGATCTCAGGACTGGTGACCTTTGCACCTAGGCTTGGTTTCTGTTTTGTGTTCGTTCATTCTGTGCATACACTGACTTTCAGCCTTATCCATTTTATTGTTTTGCTGTACAGACTCCTCTTCTAGTCTTTTTAGTCTCTACCAACGGCTCTCATGTAATATTTTTATTGATGCTCATTCTACTTAAATGAATTACTCCACAATAGACTAGTTTGCTTGATGCGAATGTTGTTCTGTCTGGGTGCAGTGACACATACCTGTAATCCCAGCAGCTTGGGAGGCTCAGGCAGGAGGAAGTTTGAGGCCAGCCTCAGCAATTTAGTGAGGCCCTAAGCAACTTAGTAAGACCCTGTCTTAAAATAAAAAATAAAAAGGGCTGAGGATGTAGCTCAGTGGTAAAGCACCTCTGAGTTCAATCCCCAGTAACATCCCCTCTAATGTTGTTCTGTCCAACCAATACCCTAGCGGACCTGAGAAGTACACTATAAATGTAGAAATGAGTGATTTTCCAGCTATCTGTTCTAATAGCCCAGGCTGCTTAGCATCACTCTTGTGTTCATCCTTGATTGGACAGAAAGCACCAGAGATACTTATATATGATGTTAGATATAGTTTGAATCTTTTTTCCACATATTAGCAGACATAAAGATCTGATGATAAAATATTTTAATCTATCTTACTCGTAAAAGGAATGAGTAAGACATGTCTCACAATATCTTTTTACTGAGGGCTTTCAAATCACTTATTACAAGTGAGTCATTACAGACGATCGGCACTTTAATTTTAAGAGAGAAACATCATGTACAGGCCACTTAGCCAACTTATGACACTGTCTGGGCCCTGAATGCTTGGATTTCTTACTCTGTTTTTCAATAACCTTTCTAATAACCTTTCCCCTCTTATAGAGGAAGCTACCAGCCAGCCTTTTTTATTCTATGCACATGAAAAAACCAAAACGACTCAATAACAAACCCAAACCAAGCAAAACTAGATAATTTTATTTTTTTTACATTGGCTAAGGCCATTACTTCTTTTAAAATAAACTATGTTTTTGAAATAAAACCTACGGAGAAATGCATAACACTTGCTTTTACAAGTTAACAAATGGTTGAGAAGTGTTTACTTGGTAACCATCCCAATACATATACAGCTGGCACCCAGAAGCTTCCTCCTTTTTACAATCCTAGTTAAATCTTAATTTTCAAATCTAGTTTTCTTCTAATTATATGTATATAATGTATATGTCCATATATTCATTTAAATATATATTATTCTCACACAAAATTTGGAAAATGCTAAAACAAAATAAATAACCTTACAATCCTGCTATGCAGGCATAACCCCAGTTAATCTTTTGGTGCATTTCCTTTCATTTCCCCCCCCCATGAGTGTGAGAGTTGATTACACTGAATAGTGGCAGTGACTGTTTTATAGGTGGTTCTTGGATCTTGTATCTTGGCATTGATTAGCCTTGAATTGGATATATATGAGGAAAAGATTCTTCCTTGTAGTTGAGAAGAGATAAGCTGAAGGTGAATAAGTGACTTATTTGATTGGATTAGGGCAGAGAGTATGAATGTACTTATGGTTTGAGAATGTATGGAATGCTATATTGTTCTCTAGTCTATATATGTACATTTTTATATTCACATTGTATGCATAGGTATCTGCATACCTATTTATGTCTATTGTCTATATTTGAATATATTCATCTGTCTTGTGTGTGTGTGTATGTGTGTGTGTGTGTGTGTGTGTGTGCGCGCGTGTGTGTGTATGTGTGGTGCTGGGGATTGAACCCAGGGCCCTACACATGCTAGGCAAGTGCTCTACCACTGAACTGACATCCCCACCCTTCATCTATCTTTTAATGTAGTTGAGATCATGCTATTTGTGATGATTTTATCCCATTTCATTAATATCACATCTTTATCACATCATAAACTCCCAATTTACTTAAAAAAATCATCAAAAAGAATTAAGACTCCAAGAAAGCAGTTTACTCTTTTGCATTTACCCTTTCTTTTTGGTGAGTTCATTCTGGCTCCTGCTTGTAAGGCTAGTGCTAGTCCTCCTGAGACAGATTGTAAGAAATTGTGGTATCTGCCAAGCCTCTATTAAAAGGTGTTTCAGACTTCCCAGGAAATAAGTACACTAAGATTAAAAGCAAGATGCCCCTTCTGTCAGAAGACATGTGAGTAGCATAGGAGACAGACCCTTCTGTGGTCTGTGGTACAATTTTTATATGTTACAACTTCTGAACTTATTCAATAAGTGTTGGACTTTAGAAAATTAGTGTTTTGGTTTGGTTTGGTATACTTGCTTTGTTTTTAATTTATTATTTTTTGCAGCACAGGAAATAATATCTTCGATATCAGGAAGTTTTACTCTAGGTTTTAAATTTCCTCAAATATGCGATGTATGTGTTTCACTTGGTTTTGTTCATTAGAGGTAGTTAACAGAGGTAGCATGTCAGTTTGTTAGTGCTCCAGGAATAGCTTCCTGCCATATCCAAATGATTTTTCAAGAATCAGCTAAGCTTATTATTTTGGTTTATGTCAGGGCTAATTATTTTACTTGACATTTTAAAAATAAGAAACTTGTAATTTTTCAATATTTTTTGCACTGTCAAGAATCAATCCCAGTACCTTATACATACTAGGTAAATACTCTACCCCTGAGCTATAGTCCCAGTCCCCAAATTTAAAATATTTTAATAGGAAATACATGTATAGGACAAGAAATGTAAAAGGACGTATATAAAATACCTGTCTCATACTTTCATTTCTCTGTACCCTGACCTAGCAAAATTTGATTCCTCTTCCTCTACAATCCACCATAAGCAGCCAGAGCTATGTAGGTATAATTACATAATGAAATCACTGGGCAAAGAACCACCATCAACTATATTGAATACAATGCTAGGATATCAGGTTTCTAGGGACAGTTTTCAAGGGTTTGCTTCCTTCTGTCTAAAAGTACAGAAGTTATACTGGAAGTCAATGGACAATGCCTAACACTGTTGATGTATAGATCCAGATTTTTTAAATTATAAATTTAAAATATAATAAAATTAACATGTCATTGTTAAAAAAGCAAAATAGTATAATAAGATATTTAATTTAAAAATGAGGCCCCAGCTCTACTCCCCTCTCCCCTTCCTTGTAATCCTCGTGTTTCTTTCCAGAGATCTTCCATGTAATGTACATAAACACTTTTACATCATCCTTTTAAGAAAACAAATGGAAATATGTTTAAGAAGTTCTTGTTATCTGAGGATAACTGGACTTGAAAAAAATTCACCCAAAATAAATCCACTTAAAATTAGGATCACTGTTCATAGTAAATATATTGATTGAATTCCTGATTTCTGTCATGAGTTTTATTAAAAAGAGGATGCATAATCCAGAATTTTAATATTTACCAAATATGCATTGATCATTGCTAGGTAGGAAGGTCACAATAGTACATGTGACAATAGTAATGTCTCTTAGTTCATTTCATGATGCTTCATAATAGAATATGTGAGATTGGATCATTTATTTAGAATCAATTTTTATTTTCTGAAGTTCTGAAGGCTAGGAAGTTCAAGGTCCTGGGGCTCACATCTGGAGAGGGTCTGCTTGCTGTATCATCCCATGGCAGAAGGTAGAAGGGCAAGAGAGAATGAGAAAGCAAGAGGGGGACCAACTTCTTTTCATAACAAACCTACTCCTGAGATAACACTGTTAATCCATTCATGAGGGCTTTGCCTAATTACCTCTTACTGGTCCCATCTCTTAACAGTATTGCACTGGAGATTAAATTTCCAACATATGAAATTTGGAGGACACATTAAACCCTAGCAAGTAATTACAATAGTAGTAGCTACAATAGTAGTTAATTGAATCTTTGTCTCGGCACTATTCTCTCTTTCTAATTTTTTAGTAAAATAAACAAAACATAAAATTCACCATTTTAATAATTTTAAAGTATAAAATTTAGATGCATTAACTATGTTTACAATGTTGTTCATTCATTGACACTCTCTAGTTAACAGAATTTTTCATTACCCCAAAAGGAAATCTACTAGCTTCCTATTTCCCTTTTCTTCCAGTCCCTGATAACCACTAATCTGCTTTCTCTATAAATTTGTTTATTCTGAATATTTCATATTAGCAGAATCATATAATATGTGGCCTTTTTTGATCTGGCTTTCACTTAGTATGTTCTCAGAGCTTATCCACTTTATAGCACATATTAGTACTTCAGTCCATTTTATGACTGACTAATATTTCATTGTATGTGCATACCACATTTTTGTTTATCCATTCTTCGGTTGATGAACATCTGGGTTGTGTCCACCTTTTGATTATTGTGAATAGTGCCCCTATGAACATTTGTGTACAAGTTTTTGTTTTTTTTTTTTGAATACCTGTTTTCAGTTAATTTGGAGATACACCTATGAATGGAATTGCTGGGTCATATTGTAATTTCGTGTTTAATTTTCTGAGTGACACTTCATTATTATTATTATTTTGTGGAACTGGGGATTGAACACAGGGGTATTCTACCACTGAACTACATCCTCAGTTCTTTTTATTTTTATTTTGAGATAGTGTCTCACTAAGTTGATCAGGTTGCCCTGAACTTGCAGTTCGATGTCTCAGCCTTCCCAGTAGCTAGGATTACAATTGTGTGTATAGCCCATCTCATTGATTGAATCTCTCTCGTGTTGGTGGCTTTACTCTGTACCATGATATGACTTCTTGTATTGTTAGTTTTCCAAACCAGCGAGAACTACTCAATTATTATTTGGATTGATTAATATCTGGGTTAATGATGAATATCTGGTTAATGGTCAAGTCAATTTGTTCTGATAATTGGTACTATAATAGTAGGTTAGTGTTATACATATTGAACTTTAAATATAGGAAACCATATAATATTGATTCATTATTTGTGTGCCTGCTTTTAATTAATTTAGTCAATGCACTGGGCTGTCAAAGGCAAAAAAGACCTGATGCTGGAAGAATCTGACCAGACTCATACCAGCAAGACTAAAAATGAAGAACAGAATGAGCAAAGAGAAATAAAGAAAGAGGAACTGGGTTCAACCACAGAGAAAATGAAGCAAAAAGAACCTGAGTCCCTGGAGAAGTCAATCTCCCCACAAGATCCAGAATCTCCAAGTAAGTCATTCATTATATCTTTCCAGGACAGAGTAGGTCTGAAACTTGAGAGCTTGGTTTACATTGCATTTATTCTAAATCTTTTTCAATCTGCACAGTAGTTCCAAACTTAAGGATTGGTTTACTATCTTAAAAGATACTTAGCATTGATACAGAAAGTGGAAAGTGCAGATATTCCTCCAAAGGGAAACCCGAGACATTTCTCATAGTATCTTTTGTTTTAATGAAATAAAACTAGCTAACATTTAGGCATGTTTACTATGTGTAGGAGCATTCTTTATATATATATATATATATATATATATATATAACTTTATATATATTATGTTATATAATCCTTTCTATATAATTATGTATAATATATTACTTTATATTACCATCTCATTTAATATTAATTTTGCATATATTAACTTAATCCTCACTACATACTTGGGAGGCTTGTGCTATTATTAGTGCCTCATTTCATAGATGAGAAAATAGGCCCAGAGAGGTTGAATAATTTGCTCAAGACTATACAGCTTGTATGTGTCAGGGAAGGGATTTGAATCAAGGTAGATTGGCTTTAGAGTCTGTATTCCAAGACACTGCACTGTTCTGAGATGATACCTCATCTGTTAGTAGCCCTATAAACAGTCTGAATCACTTACAGAGTCACTGAAGCAAGGTATTGCAGAAATTCAACTGCTGGCTCCCAAGCTCCACTGAGTTCACAATCTAACTCTACTACTTATTAACTGTATTTCCTGGCAAAAGTAATTTAATTTTTCTAGACCTCAGTTTCCTCATTTACAAAAAGGGATTATAATAATGCCTTCTCATGGAGTTACCATGAGGATTAAATGGGGAGATCCTTGCACAGTGATTTGAGTAAATGTTAACTATTTTTATTATTGTGTTTTTGTCTATCTAGCCATCCAATTGTATTAACTATTTTAGGTGTGTTATATACACATACTGTAATTGTATCAAATTCTTTTTTTTAAAAAAATGTTTTACTAGTTGTAGATGGACCTTTATTTTATGTATTTATATGTGGTGCTGAGAATCAAACTCAGCACCTCACACATGCTAGGCAAGTGCTCTACCACTGAGCCACAACTTCAGCCCATGTATCAAATTCTTATATGTTGATTCTTAGGGTTACGATGCAGTGCCCCATTAGAATTTGGCCTTTAAGCAGAGATTCCTGAACACCTTTGCACACTTGTATAAAAAAAAAAGATAATTAGGGGCTGGGGTGGTCGCTCAGTGGTAGAGCATTTGCCTAGTACGTGTGACGCACTGGGTTTGATCCTCAGCACCACATAAAAATAAACAAATAAAATAAAGATATTGTGTCCATCTACAACTAAATATATATATATATATAATATAAGATTATATAAATATAAGAAAATTAGACAGCTTGTGGTGAATGATAATATTTCTAGAAATAGTCACTTCAAATTTCTCTTTGGGAGAACTTTTACATTCTCTCTACTTGCTGAAATGAGGATTCTTTAAGTTTGATTCAAATGTCTCTGCTGGTTATCAAGAGACAAGGCTTGTTGATTGTATCAATCTCACAACTAGAAATGGTTATAATATAACCAACTTGATCAAAGCAGAGCCTGAATTCGCAAACCTGTGTTTTAAGCAAGCACATGAATACAAATACACCACCTTCCCCCCCCCCCACACAGAGACAGATGAGCAAATATTTTCCTTTCAGCCCTGTAATGTTCAATTTTATGCATCCGGAAGCCCTTGATCTTTCTGCTTCAGATTCAGACCTAGACTGCATTCACCCACCAGAATGGGGGTGAGAAGGTTGGACATTTCAGGAAACTCAAGCATGATGCTGAGGAACCACTTGAGCCTCTCTCAAAGAGTCTAGGAAATTTTCCTTTTAAAAAATCTAGTAATATAAACCTATCGTAAAAAGTTCAAAGAATCACAGCTAAGCAATAACTTTGTTTCGACCCCAGTCTGCTGTCCTCCTCTGCTTCTACATCCTGAAGGAACTGATGTGGATGCTCAGGCATGTCTTCTTCCACACTGTTCTCTATACTAATACAAGTGTATATTAGTACATGCACTTTTATAAAATCTTTGAAAACAAAGAAGGGGTCATACTGTGTACAAGTCTCTATTGCACAGTGGTCAAAAGTGCAAACTTTGGAGCCAGATCCCAGTTTCCTGCTGATGAGTTGTGTGACCTTGGGGAAATTGGTTAACCCCTCATTGTCTGAGTTTTCTTATCTATATAATGGTTGAAATATATTATTGTTTATCTTGTAAGATTTTCTTGAGGAGTGAAAAATTTAATATATGTAAAATATTTAGGATAGTGCCAAGCATATGGTAAGTGCTATTTTTAGGCCTGGCTCTTGTCATTATGGGGCTTTTCCTTAGATCCTTATGTCCCTAATGAATTCGAGCTTTTTTTTTTTTTTTTTTTTTTGGTACCGGGGATTGAACTCAGGGGCACTTGACCCCTGAGCCACATCCCCAGCCCTATTTTGTGTTTTATGTAGAGACAGGGTCTCACTGAGTTGCTTAGTGCCTCGCCATTGCTGAGGCTGGCTTTGAACTCGCGATTCTCCTGTCTCAGCCTCCCTAAGTGCTGGGATTACAAGCG